>JAHXMU010000590.1:28056-92136 GCA_019455685.1 Philornis downsi
TTATTTTATTATTATTTTATTATATTTATTTTATTATTATTTTATTATATTTTATTGGGCGGTCATGATGAGGGTAATGTGAATCGTCAATATGTATATGTATACCTATACATAGCAAAGAGAGCCTACCGGAACATTTAGGAGTGCTACGTTCTTACATTTATTGACTGTTGTATTCCCATTTGTATGTGAAAATATTTCGCACCAACGGAAGCAATTCAAAATCGATAAGTTCTCAATCATGTATTGTGATGATAGCTTAGGTCCATCGGCCTTGCGATTTAAAGACTTCTGTTTATACACTTGCCCTTCGTGTTAACCTCCATAATGAACACTATTTTGGCAACATTTTTTGTCGCTTCGCTTTCTTTTCTACCGGCTTCTTTAAAGAGAGTAGACATAAAATTCTGAGTATTTATATTAATTAATTAGCCATATTATCTGCTCAATTTGAGCTTTCAATGGTGTTTTGACACTACATTCACTTTAACCATTAATTCCGAATTTATTTTTTTTTATGAATCGCTCATGTTTTTGGCTAACAATAACAGCCTTGGCCGAACACCAGCATATACAAATAGCATAATTTGTCTATGTCACCTTACAACTTAATACAAGTAAGCAAATGTCTCTGGGGGGAAAAAAATGATTAAATATGTAAAAAATTGTTAAGACAAAGGCGCGACAATCAGTTTAGTTTTCAAGGCTATCAAAAAAGGAAACTAATTTACATACATTTTTACCGCAGTGATTTATAAGCACGCTTATGGGAAAAATATTGCGTGCAACTGTACAGCGCTATGCATACTGTAATACTTCTACGCTAGCTGTCAAAAATTTTAACACCAAATGTGATACTTTCATAGGCACTGTGAACATATCACTTGGGTACGACAGGTTATTCTTGTACGGTGTTGCGAAATCATCGGTATATTGTTTTTTTTTTTTAAATACATTTGAAGGGAATTGAAATATGTTTTTTTCTTCAAATCAAATCAAACCTGATTTTCATGATATGGGACATAAATTATTTTCTGCCTGCTCCAGATTTTATATCAAATTATAGTGTCTGATTTTAGATTCATAACATGATTCATGTCGATCTCGAATGTATCAGGTCTGTTATAGATTTTTGAAAATTATTCGCATTAAAAAAGGTCCAGCTGTGGTTCAGGTTAATTGTAAATTTTGGTAAATTATGCGCATTTTGCTCTTAGGTATTAACAAAATCATTTGTGTTGTCAAATGTTAAAATTCCCACTTTAGATATACTAAATATTATAATTGGCAAAGTATGATTAATTTTTCTAGATCTGCTCTAGGTAATGGGTTATAACCAGAGATCAAGTTTCGTTTATAGTGCCTGGTATATGTCGATTTCGAATTTTGTGGCTCTTTTGTAGATTTTGGAAAATTATGCACATAAAAAAGGTCCAAGTCTGGTTCAGGTTTATTGTAGATTTTGATAAATTATGTAGTTTTGCTCTTCATTAACCTTAGGTTTTAACAAAATCATCTGTATTGTCAAAGGGGAAAATTCCAATTTTAGATATACTAAATATTGCAATCTGCAAAGTATCATTACTTTTTATAGATCCACTCTAGTAAATGGATTATAACCAGAGACCACGATAATTTAGTTTCATTTATAGTGCGTGATTTATGACCCATAATATACGACGATCTCGAATGTTTCAGCTCTATTGTAGATTTTGGAAAATTACGCACACAAAAAAGTTCCAGGTCTAATTAAAGTTTATTGTAGATTTTGATAACTTATGTTTTGCCATTAACTTTAGATTTTAACAAAATCATCTGTATTGCCAAATGTTAAAATTCCAACTTCTGATATGCTAAATATTATAATTTGCAAAGTTTTATTAATTCTTCTAGATCTGCCCTAGTTAATGGGTTATAACCGGAGATAACGATAATTTTTTTTTTGTAAATTCTGTATTTATTACAATCTGTCCTTGGACATTCAGTAATATTCACATTGACCTACATACTACTTATATACTAAAATTTTATTTTTATTCGGAACACTTCCTTGAGTGTCCCTACTGCTATATTCGTCCTGAGTAGCCAGGTCCTGTGTGGTTCTCCTCCTTAGTCTGGTAAATAATGGTATTTCGTTCACCAGATTGGACGCCAGCTGATTCGGATGTTGTTGAATACGATTCATGTACCTAGCGGAGTATTTTTGGACTTCTTCTTTAATGTTTTCAATTCTCTATGCAATTGTTTATTCGAGACGTATCTGGGTGCACCGATAATGGTTCGCAGTACTTTGGATTGAAAGCGTTGCAATATTTCAAGGTTGGAGTTTGCTGCAGTCCCCCATAACTGGATTCCCTATATCCATATGGGTTTTAAGACACATTTATATAATATATTATAATTTGGATTTGCCATTCAAAAGCCAATTTAAGGATCTTAGTTTGAGCCTCAAGGCCAGTCTTTTTGTAAATATATGCCTTCTCCAAGCCAGTGTTCTGTCCAAATAAATGCCTAGATACTTTGCATCATTTGCTTGAGGTATTTCAACATTATTAATAGAGAGGGCAACATCCTCTCCGAAGTGTAAACACTTTCTCCAGATGTTTTGCGAAAGTTTCAGCTTTTTCAGAATCACTTTTAGCCCATGTATTCTGTATGGTTCGAATAGGGGGATCGTGTTTTATGGACTTGTTCGTACGCTTTATTACTTTATATAGAGAGTAGTCGGTAGCTGCAGTTGCATCTAAATTTTCCAGATCTCTATCAGTTTTTCTACTATCCTCTACACTTAAGATCTCTTTGAGTTCTTTTGTTAACTTATTTAAAACCACTTTATCGGGCGGATATCTAGTTCTCTGCCACTTTTTCTTTGCCTTTCTCTTTTCAGCCACCTTTTCTCTTATACTCAACTAACGATAATGTAGTTTCATTTACAATGCCTGATTTATGACCACAGTTGACATGCCAGTATTTAGAACATTCTATCAAATGATTCGCGTGATTTAACGTGATAAATAACTCTTAAATATTCTTCTTTTACTTCCTACACTTTTGCACCAAAGCACACTGATATTGGGCAAAGATGATGTGGAAGTGAGTTCATCTGACCGAAATTTCTATACTGATTCTTTTACACAAATCGTAATAACCGTAGTTTGCTGCCATTTAATAAAGTCCTTTTTAGGGTTAAGCTTTTAATGCTCTTCAATTGTTTAATGGTGCCTAATGCGCAGGTTTCTGCTCTCTTCTGTTAGTTTACAGAAAATGTTATGGTCCAGGTACAATAATATTCTTCTTAACAAAGGTCAGGATTAGTGGAAAATGACTGTTTAACACAATATAATCAGTGAGTATGCAAAATAATATTAGTTAATGTGAATACAAATGGCTTTTACTAGTAGCAGTCTATTATTAAAAAAAAAAACAAAAAAGGAAAAAAAACCGATTCATCCTGCTGATTTTAATGACAAACCGCTTCGTAGAAACAAAAACATTGAAAACGTTGTAATGGATTTTTATCTATATGATGTTATTCATATAGGTTATATAATGTTATTCATATATATTCATGTTATTTGTTATTGTTATCCCAAAGGGATTTTGGCAATTTTTACAACAATATTTGAGTAGTTGCGTCATATCTTGTTCAGTAGAATTTCTGCTGCGGAAATATTTAAAAAATTGCAAAAGACTTTCGGTGAACTGAATATGTCGAATAGAAATATTTACCCATGACATGAAAAACTTAAAGTAGAGAAAGAATTGAATACGAAGAGTGTCACATACACTGCCGCTCACTTGAATTGCGACCCCCAAATCATTTAGTAATAGTGATTATTGTTTAAAGAACATTTCACATAACGATTCAGTTTTTACTGAAAATTTCAAGCAATGGAAGTGTTTCGTTATTTTAATTCGCTCCTTTCTTTTAAATGAGTAAAAAATGTGTTCTTCTTTTCATTTGAATAGCACCCCTCACGTGGCGGTCAGTTTAAGTGTGAAAGTCTTTGGCAGACCACCATAAATCAGATCGGATTATAGTAATCGTGTATAATTAAATATAAAACAATCGATTTTAAGAAAAAATGGGCCGAGCTAAATCCTTGAGTGTCGAGGAAAGATCAAAAATTAAAACCTACAAGAAGTGTGGATTTTCTATACATCAAATAGCCAGAAAAACTAATAGAATTCGCAAAGTTATATCGACATATTTACGTGACATCGAAGGTTATGGAAATAATATGAAAGGTCGAACAGCAAGTGCTACTACAGCCACTGACAAGAGGGCTATTCTGAGATATGCTTCAATTTCACACGACTCTGCTGCCAAAATCAAGGAAAAAGCTGGAGTAAATGCAAATGTATCAACTGTAAAAAGAGTTATTCTCAAAGCAGCATACTTGCAACGCTTGAGACTTAAAAAGATACCAACGCTGGACAATTTCCGTAAGAAACGTCACATTAATTTTCGTCGTACCGCTATGACGTGGAGTAGAGAGTGGAATAGAATTATATTTTGCGACCAAGAAAAATGTTATTTAGAGAGTCCTGGCGGATATAATTACTACTTCCACGACTCAATCGGTTACATAGCCGGGAAGGTGGAGTTATGGTATGGGGTGCGATCTCTCATTATGGTACACTAGAGCTCCAGTTTCTCTCTGCAAAAATGAATGCGACTTCATACAAAGCCGTGCTGGAAAAAGCTTTTCCTAAAGTTAAAAATGTTTTCGAAGACTTGGAATGGAAATTCCAGCATGACAACGCACCAATCCACACAGCAAGAGTCGCAAAATCATGAATTGAAAGCCAAAATGTTGAGGTTATGAACTGGCCGCCCTACTCTCCAGACTTAAACATTATTGAAAACGTCTGGGGATCGCTAATACGCAAGGCGTACGAATCAAGCAAGCTATATTCAAGCAAAAGTGAACACATTAATGGTATTAAACAGGCCTGGTTGTGTATTTCGCTGGGCCTTAGCAAAAAACTGTATAATTACCGAACAGAGTATGTGAATGTATTATCAACCAGGGCGGAAGCACCCACTAAAATTTACTTAAATTAACTTACACTAAATTTTACTTAAAATACATATTTTTAGATCAGATATGAGCAACCAATAATACCTTTAATTTACAATTAATATTTTCATGTATAATCTAATTTTTGTAAGGGGGAGAAAACTATTCAAATGGACCAAAAACTGAAATTGAATTTCTGACATTTTTTTGTGTTTAATGTTTTAGTACTTAATTCGTTAAAATGAAAGAAAATTTATGTAATAGGATTACAGCTAATACATGAAATATGATTTATTAAAGTACAACCAGTTCGTTATAATTATTAATTTGGAAAAAATCGAGCTTTGAAAAATATTAAAGGGGGTGCTATTTAAGTGAGCTGTACGTCAATCACCCGTCCTCAATGGTAGTCATGGCCAACAAATCTAAAATTTGGTTCAAGCAAAAGTCGATTAATAATTGGAGTCATCCTCATTATGTTGACAATTTAAGTCATTACATGAATCAATTCTTTATTTTTATCAAAAAAGTTCAGTGTTTACTAAAAAAAAATGAAAATGATTTGTTGACTTCAGATATATAAAATCTCGATCAGCATGTTTACAGCGACGGAACTAATTTTGACACGTTGTTTCACTTAAAGCACCATCTCCGTACACGTTTTGGAGCTCTGGATGATCTTTTGCTGCCGTTTTCTTCGATTGGAAGCAGAAAATCAATATTTCCCGCATATTATCAATACTTCCCGATTATTTGGCACAAAATCATACATATTCACATAACCAAAAGAATATGGCGTCAAAAGATTGTGTCGAGGTGGTATGTTTACCATATGCCTACGCTTGGTTCATGACATTTAGATTATGGTACAATCGACTAGTATTTGCAGCTGGTGCCATCTATTTGCAAACAGCGGGAACTTAGTTATAATAAAAAGAAATGATTTGAATTTCGGATGAATGCGATAACATTCATCCATCAGCCCCTTTTTAACTTCATTCCTTTCGGTAAAGGCATAAGAATTTAAATGTCGAAATAATCGTTATTCATTAACGCAACCAAATTTGGCTCATGACGTTTAGGTTACGGCAGATTCGACTGGCACTTACAGCCATCTATCGGCAAACAGCGGGAACTTAGTTGCACACCTATAATATAATATATGTTGAATGGAACTGTATTCAGTATAACTGGGTTGGCATTAAGCATTTAGTACTGCGAAAGAAATTACATTGCACAGCTACGCTCTTTAGATTACACTGCTACGCTCCATAGGATACCGCACATACAAATTGGCCGATTTAGTAAAAACTCCGTGGCTCTTCTACATTTCCCAGCTGGTAGACTTCAGAGAGTTGCAGTTTTGCTACTTCCATTGTGCTACTACTCCGTGGCTCTTCTACATTTCCCAACAGGTAAACTCCAGAGAGTGACAGTTTTGCTACTTCCAATATAAAAGGACTTTGAGTGAAGTCTGATATTTCTGTACTGAGTTTTCTCATCAAATACTTTAAAATAAAATAATGATTTCTCTTAAACATTCTGTTTTCTCGAATACGACAAAATGACTGGGTGAGATATAATTTTGAATTAATAATTTTGTTAACATTTACTTGAATTATGGTATAAAAATTCTCACCTACTACAAATATGACTACTAGAAACAGTTGTATTTCTATACATATGAAAGATATTAAACATATAACTATGACTTATTTTGTATACGATGTTTTCATAAAATTTGCCAGGATAAGGAGCAAGAGTAAAAGTTGAGAAATCTTTATGCTAATGGATAACGTCTATAAAATGCTGACACTATTTACCACACACTTGACGATAATGGAGTCACGTGCCTTGGCGCAAATTTATTGCATTGCATGAGACACATTGTTATGAAAGCTGCAGTTTTTTGTTATTCTATGGAAGGATAAGAACATACATATGTTTTGTAGTATAAAAGCAAACGTACCAGTACACGCATTAAATGTCGAAACATTTTTCACATTTTATTATATTTCCCGCAGACTCACGACCAGATATTTTCTAGATTTTCACGCTATGTCATACTTAATAAAGTTCTGTATGTATCCATGTGAATGTTGCTAGAAAACTGTTTACGAGGGCCAGTAGTTGGGAAAAAACTTGTTTTGGTGAAAAGTGGCAGTCTTATAAGACATACGTTTTAAGTTTAAATGCGCTACGTTGTTTAGTAGTTTTATTTGAGCCATCGAAACTAAACGAACTCTGTGAATTTGCAAATATGGAAAAAATTGGTCACTGTTATGTAATTCAACATTTCTATTTGAAACGTCTCAGTTTAACCAATATAAAAGCCTAGCTAGATTCTGGGGTAGTCTGCTTTTGTATATAGCAGACTTGGTAGCTGTATAGAAGACTGGGTAGCAGAGTTTAAACGAGGCCGTACAAGCTGCCAATACGAATACCGTTATGGTTGACCAATTGAGATGTCTCACGCCAGACACGGTTGAAAAAATCCACAAAATGATATTGGACGATCGTTGGCTGAAGTAGCTGTGCGTAAGCTAGCTGAAATTATAGTAATTTAAAAAAGTTCCATATATCGTATATTGACCGAAGATTTGAAAATGGGAAAGCTGTACGCAAGATGGGTGCCGCGTTTGCCTTCTATAGAATATAAACAGTGTCGTAAAGAAGTTTCAGTAGAGTGCTTGATGATTTTTCAGCGCAATAAAGCCGAAATTTTACGTCGATTTGTAACCGTGGATGAGACATGAAGCCACCACTTCACACCTAAGACAAAGAAACAGTCAAAATAGTGGACTGGTATCGGTGAATCGTGTCCAAAACAGGCGAAGAGGGTTTCATTTGCAGGCAAGGTCGTGGTGTTTGCTTTTTGGAATGCCTATGGAATTATTTTTATTAATTGTCTTCCGAAAAGAAAAACCATCAACGGCAAATATTATGCTAATTAAATGCAGCGTTTCGGTAACCAATTATGAAAAAGCCTCATTTGGCGAAAAAGAAAGTGTTTTTGCATGAAAACAATGCTTGAGTTCACACATTTACTATTGCGATGATTAATAAATTAAAGTTTAAATTGCTTCATCTCACACCATATTCGCCAGATTTAGCCCTCTCGGAATATTTTTCTTTCCAAATGTGAAAAAATGACTCGGTGGTAAAAGATTTGCCAACAATGCAATTGGTGGAGTCTGCGGTTGATAACTATTTTAAGGAGTTTGACAGTTCTTACTATAAGCAGGGTATGGTCGGTTAAAATTAATTAATGAAAGTTTGATTTGCTTCATCACGCTCTCTCGGACTATTTTCTATTGTCAAACTTGGAAAACTGACACGTTGGTAAAAGGTTTGCCAGCAATGCATTCGGTGGGGTCTGTGGTTGATGGCTATTTTAAGAAGTTTGACAGTTCTTTCTATAAACAGGGTATAGAAGCTATTAAAAAATCGAGTTAAAAGGAGACTATTTTGGAAAATACAGAATACGTCTCTCACATTTTTCATGCCTTTATTATTTTTATAAGATCGGCTAGTTTTTGGGACCGCTCTCGTAGATACAGTCGATGTTGCAAATTTAGTTTAAAGTACTGTTAAATTCGTTGTTTGTTTTTTGTCGATATAGCTGATGTTGCAAATTTAGTTTAAAGTACTGTTAAATTTGCTGTTTATTTTTTGTCGATCTTTAGTTCGGTACAATTTGATATATTGGAGTTTTTTATACAAAATGTTGTTAATTGTGTTTTGAAAGCTGCATGAACTTACAGTTCTTTTGGCATTCTCCACAATGTCATCTTCATTGGTTTCGGTTATTTGTATTGGCTCGAATATCATTGCAATCTTAAGAGCCTAATCATCAGAAAATAATTAAACCAATTTTATATTAATGTTAAAACAAAGGAAAAGTTTTTAATAAATAGAATTGCAGTGAAATGCAGTCAAGCTTTAAGGATCTAACTGGAGCATAATTGTAGCCATAGTTGGAACCCTTTCAGTGATGACCGCACAATAGTTTTATGTTTTTGGATCAGAGATTATAAACAACGTTAATGTGAGTTCTATTACAACATATTTCTATGAAAATTTCCTTGTTTATGTTATTGGAAAAAATGCATTTTCACAAGGAATAACTCCTTTTTCAAGACATTACATGAAAGAAACACTATTTTGAGATATTTTTCAAATGAAAAAGTCAAGTCCAAAAACAAATTTCTGACTGATTAATGGAAAATAGTGCCAACAAGAAAATCAAAATCAAAGTCTCTTTTGGGATGTGTAAATCAGAATCAATTACACTAGCCAATAAGGTTTTGAGACTGGAGCAACCAAATATTTTTCCTAGGGTAATTTGGTGGACTAAATTCGTATCTGTAATTGGGTTTTCTCTATCATGTCAGGTTTTCGAGATACAAAAAAAAAAAAAAATATTTTTATTCGTTTTTTACATAAAACCTCATTAGTTTATTTAAAAATCAATGAATCAATGAATGAAAGTGAATCTTCCCTAGGGTAATTTGGTGGGCTGAATTTGAACCTGTAATTGCTTTTTCTCTATTACGTCAGGCTTTTGAAATACAAAAAAAATGTTTTTATTCGTTTTTTGCAAAAAAAAAATCATTTGTTTATTTAATAATCAATGAATGAAATTGAATATTTCCTAGGGTAATTTGGTGGGTTGAATTTGAATCTGTTATTGGTTTTTCTCTATTACATCTGGCTTTCGAAATACAAAAAAAAAAAAATGTTTTTATTCGTATTTTGTAAAAAAAAAATCATTAGTTTATTTAAAAAACAATGAATTTTCAAAAGTGAATGACGTTATTTGAACATCGTTTGTATTTTGTTGGCTTGGTTTCACATATTAGAGTCCAGCAATAGCCACCCAGCATGATTTTGTCCCAAAATTCTTGATAAATTCTTTCAATATTCATTAAATCTTGGCCAGCACGCTCCCCTGGTTTGTCGCTCACCGCCTCTAAGTTTTGTGGAAAAAAATCTAAATTCGAATGATGAAAATGCATTTTGAGTGACATTCGTGTATCCAATTCGTTACAACTCTTCAATAATTCACCAATAATTTGCCTGTAGTTTTTAATCTTATCGCTTCCAAGAAAACTGTTCGCGGTGCTCTTGAAAGATTTCCAGGCTGCATATTCTTTCTCCAATAAATATTGTAAAAAACTGTTCCTTCCGTCCTGATCTCAGGTCCAACAAATATGCCTTCTTTGATCATTAGCTCTCAATTTTAGCAATCAGAATCAAAATTTATTTAGCTTTAATTCTCTTATCGGAAATAACAAATAAATCAAAATTACTTTCCGGCTTCACAAGCTTCTTGGTTGAGTTTTCTGATCGAAATACTAAACATTTAACTTATTGCTTACCGTTACAGACTTTTTCGAGATTTGATATGAATATCACTGTATCACTATTATAACTACTGGCATTATTTAGAGTCAATTGATGGCTGTCAATTGATTAACTGTAATTGCATAATCTACTAATTCTATTAAATAAATGCCCCAGTGTTTATCCAGCTGTGTTAGCATTCAAATTTAACTACCTTAAATGTAAACTATAATATTTCTTTCGGACGAAGGTGTAATTATTATTATACCATAAGGGGATTAATTTAGTTGATTGATAATCACTTTAACTCAGCCGAAATAATGGCTGGAAGAGGATAATAATAATAATAATGATAATACTAATAATAAATATTATGATTTAACACGCATCTATTTATGTTCATTGTGATATAATTCATTACATCTCCTGCAGGCCATTTCAATATGCTGTAATAAATAATACATAAAATTTCCAGGGAAAAAACACTTTCAATATTTATTATTCACAATTTAAAGCAGCATCGATCTGTGAGTAATTTAGTGGTTGATGGTAATGAGATTGACGAAACCCCTGTTGTTTGGACTAGTTTTATGAATATACAAAGAGTAGGAAGGAAACGGAAGAACCCTAAATGTTGTACAACCTATGCGTATGCTAAATAAACCAAGGAGGTGTGCCTAGAATGTCAAAACTATTGGCAGCAAATTTCTTCACTTGATTACAGGATGTCCTCCATATACATAAGGCTGATGTCATCGCTATGCAAGGGAAGTAATAATCGTAACAAAGATACACTCGACTTCAGGATGATGTCATTTATTATATAGATAAAGAGTATCCCAACAAGAACGCAAGATTTAAATCTTAAATAAAACACAGATATTAAAAAAAATCGTGAATCTTTATTATATCGTAAAGTAGACAGAAAGAGGTTATGTATGGAACAACACATCGGTCAGATAGGCGCCGCGGCTTTGCTGGCACACACGCGATCTTTTAATGAAATTTTCAATGACCGCTTTGCATAAATGCTGCGGTATTTCAATAATGCTGCGTCCAATTTCCTCTTTTAAGACTTGAGTCGTCGTCGGCTTATTCGCGTAAACCAAAGAAAAAAGTTTAATGGTGTTAAATCGCACGATCTAGGTGGCCAATTCTGGTCTCCAAAACGCGAAATTGCACGACCGGGAAATGACTGAGGCAGAAATTGAATTGTTTCTCTGGCTGTATGACATGTGGCGTCGTCTTGTTGAAACCACATGTCCTCCAGATTTATTTCTTCAATTCTAGGCACGAGAAACCTGGTTACCATTTCACGATACCAAATACCATTGACTGTTTGCGCTTGACATTCCTCATTTTCACAAAAAAAAGGTCCAATGATTCCTCCAGCCCAAAATCCACACCACACAGTGACACATTGAGGATGTGTCATTCGTGAATCACTCGAGGATTTTCCTCACCCCAAATGAAACAATTCCGCTTATTGACGAAGCAATCAAGATGGAAATGGGGCCCACTGAAGATGATTTTATCGGCAAAATCAGCATTTTCATGTTGTTTCTCCAATACCCAATTAACGAACTCCCTTCGCTGTCCATGGTCAGCTGGCTTCAGTTCCTCAGTCAATTGAACTTTGTATGCATGAAGATGCAAATCTTTCGTCAAAATTCGCTGCATAGTGGATTTAAAGACACCAATTTGCTGAGCTCGGTGTCGAATAGAGGTGGATGGAGTTTGAGCAACATCATCACGTACAGCTGCGACATTTTCGGTCGATCGACCCTGTCGAAGGCGCGTTGTTGTCTTTGCATCACTAACAAACCCAGTTTTAGCAAATTTATGCGTTAATCTCTTTACAGTTGACTCTTTTGGAGCATTATTGTGACCCCAAATTGATCGCAATGTGCGAACTGTTGCCGCAAAACTTTTACCATTTTGGTGAAACAATTTCACAATGAGAATGCTTTGTTCATTCGTGTAGCGCTTCATTTTTACTAACCTCGTACCTGGTACTAGCAAACAATAAGAATTGTTCAAATGTCAAACAATGACATTTGGAATGGCGCCAAATTTAAATCTTGCATTCTTGTTGGGACACCCTTTCAAATATAGAGAAGAATGTGTTTGGATGTGGGCTAGCAATTGGAAACAGATCAAAATTCCTTGACTATTGACGTAACCATATAAGTATTCGAGTATTTCAAGTATTCAAGTACGAGTAATCAATCTTTATCATGGTTGGGTAACCATTTTATCCCCGAATTGTTCGCTTAACGTTGTGGAGAAGAAAAGAGGAGAAAACGGCGACACTAAAAAAATATTTAATATTAATATCTATAACCCCTCATTGAAGCGTGCACATATTGCCTCCTTTATTAACTGGGTTAATTTTTTTTTTTTTTTTTTTTTTTTTTGCAATTTATATTAATTTTGCTTTGTAATCCTTCAGATTTACAACAACTACTAAATATTGTTTATGTTTTTGCTAGCGACATCAATTATATCATACTTAATAAATTATGACATCCTTCAAGGGAAACACAAAATGATTACAATTTAGTAATGCCTTTATTACCCCCACAGTTCATATCATGTAAGCCTAAATGGCCAGAAAACTCATCCGTAATTCTAACATGCCAGCTTATTATTACTGTGTCAGCAGCAAAGGATCCCGCATAATGATATAGCCGACATAATTTGGGTTGCTTTTAGAAATGAACAGTGGGAGAGGGATGTCAGCATGGTTCCTAAAGTATGGGAAAGAGGAGGGATTTTGGCGGTTGGAGATAAGTTAGGAATGAATTACAAAAGGCTATTTTCGCATCTGATTTATCTATTTGGCTATAAAACATGTGAAAAAGAACGCAACTAGTAATGGAAATGAAACCATGAACATATAGCTATATAGTACAAAACTACAAATCCTAAGAAAGATTAATTTGTTTTTAATGACATCTGAAAGTTGGTGATTATTTCAAAGAAATAAACTATTCATTTGTTTTCAATTAGGTAAACATGAATTAATTTTGTTCCGAAGCTAATATCAATTTGGCAAAAAAGACACATTTTACAATATAATGGACAATTTCAACTTAATGATAGGCACATCAAAGAAGCTTTTTTTATACAATTTTTGAAAATATTAATTCGTAAATATTAATCCAAAAACTTGAGGCAATTCAACTATCGATACTATCTATACTATGCCATGTCTTACAAGACAACAGTTTTTCGCCGCAAATTTTTTGAATGTCAAACTCTATAAAATAATGAACAGATTAATAAATTACAATCAAACAGCAACTGAAAAGTACAACACGGGCAGTAAGCTTTGTTATCCATAGTATAGTGAATTACATAGTAACTCTTACCCAGTTGAGTTAGCATATTGGAAAGAAGGCCTTTTCGTAGACTGTATATCAGTTTATACCTTATTATGGCCAGCTATTGGAATTTATTATGTAATCTTTTCAAAAGAAGCAATACTGGATGTTCATCAACTGCCACTTTATCAGTCTTTCATCCATCGCCTTATAAGGCTTTTCTGACTGTATTATATGAATGGCTAAAGTCTATCCTACCAGGTCTAATTGAAACTCATATTCCAGGCTTTAGAATTGGTACGTCTATAATTATTAAAACGTTTACGCTATTGCATATTCAGAAGAAGGCCCAAGCAAAACCCTATTTTTGCCGACTAAAACAATTATCTCCGAATATCTGATACGGCAAAAATTGTGCGAAGCCAGGATCGAGTTTGATGTTGCTACAAAATATATGTGCATCTTCACAAAGACACTGAATAGAGTGGAGCCTTTAGCAGACATAGACAATCATTTTGTTGAGCCATTGAGTAGCAAGCAGAGATTTAGGCAGAGCGGCAGACTAAATTAAGATATCGTATATAAACCTTTACATTGGTGTCATCATTACAAAAGGCCATACGTTACTTGCATGTGCTAATGTCATAGATATCATATGCTTGAAATTATGAACTGTTACTGCAACCTTCTCAAGAATTTAAAAGGAGTCCGCATACAGTACGTCCATAAGTAACTAAACATTTGCGCCATAGCATACGCTGAAGAAGACCCAAGCAAAAACCTATGAGAACCAGTTTGATGCTGCTAGCAAATATACACGCCTCTTCACAAGGACATTTAATAGAGCGTTGCCTTTAGCAGACATAGACAATCATTTTGCCGAGCCATTGAGTAGCAAGCAAAGATTTATGTAGGGCGGCAGACTAAATTAAGATCTCGTACATAAACCTTTATGCACATATGTATAGGTGGCATCATTACAAAAGGCCATGCTTTACTTGCATGAGCTAATGGCACAGATATCATATGCTTGAAGGTATGAGCTGTTACTTCAACCTTCTCAAGAATTTAAGAGAAGTTTGCATAAAGTACTCCCACAACTAACTAAACATTTGCGCCATAGCATACGCTGAAGAAGACCCAAGCAAAATCCTATGAGAATCAGTTTGATGCTGCCAAATATATACGCCTCTTCACAAGGAAACTTAATAAAGTTGTGTCTTTAGCAGACATAGACAATCATTTTTCCAAGCTATTGAGTAGCAAGCAAAGATTTAGGTTGGGCGGCAGACTAAATTAAGATGTCGTATATAAACCTTTACATTGGTGTCATCTTTACTAAAGGCCATGCATTACTTGCATGTGCTAATGGCACAGATATCATTTGCTTGAAGTTATGAACTGTTACTGCAACCTTCTCAAGAATTCAAGAGGAGTTCGCGTAAAGTACCTCCATAACTAACTAAACATTTGTGCTATTTACTGCAGACTTCTTAAGAATTTAAAAGGAGTCCACATAAAGTATGTCTAGAGTTAAACAGGGACAAAACAACTGTAAATGTGTAATGGTTGATCATTTCATCTAACTTTTCTTCGTCGTTTGCAAAACGAGTGATATCGGTCTGAAAGTTTTAAGAAGAATTTTGCTTGCAAACTGATGCTGTCATGGACTTAACGGGCTATTTAATGAGGACGAGTCCACGCGGAAATCAAATATCAAACTTTAAGAAACACAGAATCCTGGGTAGTTATATTTCCACCCATGAATCTGTTCTAAATGTCTTCGAGAGAATAATAAATTCGTCGTTGTTAACGGATGGTATTGGATTTGGAAACATTTTTAGCTATATATATATATGTTAACATCGTCGCTATCGGGAGCATTAAAATACAGCGTTTGGCATTGAGGTAATGGACCAATGCTCCAGCATGAAAATTACACTGAAATTTGTGGGCGGCGCAGAAAAGTTTGATCAAAACTCCGTTAGAATTACAAGTTCTCTAAAATAGTGGTTGAATTTTGTGCGATGCGATTGGAGAAGAAGCGATTGACATCAAAGTTTTTATAATTATTTAAGCAAATACAGAACTCCAAACATTATAATATTAAAAAAAATCCTCCAGGATTTTTGTGGAATACACTTAGGTTGATAACCATTCAGTGCCATATATATGTGACATTGTTATAAAATTAAATTTCCTTCTATAATTAGTAGGATAAGAAATTATATTGTAGTTTGAACGTGATTGTTTACTAAGCATTATGTAGTTTCTAAGGAAATGCTTAACGATTTATTAAGTTTGGAAAAAGTTCAATTTAATGCTCTTTTATTGCAATTACATCCTCCAAAAATTTTGCATTACATATAATTTTCCATCAGGCGATAACATCCTTTAAATAGCGAGATGTTTCCTAAATTCAAATTTAACATTTTTCAAAACCATCATATTTTGACGAAGATTGGAAGATAAGAAAACTGTGCGTGCGATGGGCGCCGCGTATGCTTTCAATAGAGCAAAAACAGTGTTGTGAAGATACCTCAGCAGTGTTTGGCGAGGTTTCATTGCAATAAAGACGAATTTTTGCGACGATTTGTGACCATGAATGAGGCTATGGATGGATGGATGAAGCCACCAATTTACATCCGAGACAAAGGAATAGTGAAAGTGGACTGGAATTGGAGAATCGTATCCAAATAAGGCAAAGACGATTCGATGCAGACAAGCTTATGGTGTCTGTTTTTTGGAATGCGCATGGAATTCTATTTATTAATTATCCAGGGGTTGGTGATAACTAGGTCAGGAGATGACTGGACTGTCAACAACATGCTCAATACCCAGGATGTTTTGGCTAGAGCAACGGTGTTTGCTTCCAGAGCATTTGCTAGGCGTAGGGCTACTGCGACGTAGTTGTGGGAAGTGGGTCTGCTGACCTTTTTAAGGCAGTCTGACCTAAAGGTTGATGGGCTGCGGGACTGTTAGGATCATGCTGATTCCACAATCCCGTTCAGCTTGATAGTCTGCAGCTGTGTGCTCGTGTGCAGGGGCACCAGTCGCTGGACCGCAAGGGGTTGAAACAGGGAGTGAGTTAGCTACAGAGTTTGACCAGAGGCTTTGTCTCGTATCGGGGGTGATAGGGATATACACGAACAGGTCTCAGATTCGTGGCCTCTCGCCTGTATCTTTTTGATCTCCCGGGAGGTACGGACAAGCATGGGTATTTTCCTATGTCTATATTTTATGGTTATCGTTCACGGTCGCCGAACGGAAGGGGTTTGGAGTTTTCCCCGTCTCTCACCGGTGAGGATACTGCATCCTTGCAATGTAGTTTCGACCGTTCCATCTGCCTGGGGTCTCCGTGCTTGCAGGTATTTAAAAATGTTCAGCGTGAAGTATGGTGTATAAATCACATTTTGGTAGTAGCTTTGCTTTTGCTTTGCTACGTAGCTCCAACCGGTGAGTTTGGCAGGTAACGTGGGGATCAGGAGACCCCAAGACTGAGTGCCCACATGATCATTTGGTGTAGGACCCCTAGTGGAAGAACCACGCGGGTTGTGGTTGATACCAAAATCGCGAGTAAAGACTCGAATGTGGAGTTGCATTGCAACTGGGTGCTACAGACCCATAGAGAGCAGAGGTGGTGAGATAGGTCTCAACTCCGCCATCAGGGATTATGTTTCATACTATCATAATTATTTTAAAATCTGCTGGCTGGAAGAAAGGGCTGACGGCTGCGGTAGTACCACAGACTGCTACAGACCCATAAAGTAGCAGAGGTGATGAGATAGGTCTCAACTCCGCCATTGGAGATTATGTTCCATACTAGCGTAATTATTTTGGTATCTCTTGGCTGGAAGAAAGGGCTGGCAATTGCGGTAGTACCACTTTTCCTAGATAGTCCACGTTTTACTTAGATATCCCAGGGGGGGGGGGCGTTGGCAATGGCATTATAATATGCCCAGTGTGTCGCACACCGAGGGTAAGACTTTCGCGCCGAGACTCACGTTAAACCCCCGTGACTCTGTGCATACGAGAAATATTATATATATATTGAAAGATAATGAGACACGAGGTCTGCTAGCACATCTAACTTTTATGACCAACTTACTTAACTTAAGTCTCAATAAGTTCCAGATACGTTCGCAGTTCACTACAAATTCTTCCCTTCTCTTTGTTGCAATAAATTTCCGAGAGAATGCGAGTATTTTTGCATATAACGTAATTTCTGTGTTTAGATTCTCTGCTTTCTGTTATAACCAAATTTTCAGCCATACTTAACATACATATTTTTCGTACATATGTATATGAGCAGTGGTGTTTTGTGTCGTATTGACTATTCTAGATCATGTTCGACCTGCTTTCGTTTGGTTTGCACGTAAATTTTTCTCCACTGAAATGCACATTTAAGTAATACAATTTTTATCCTACTTCTTATAGGGAACTGTGTATGATTAGAATTAGGCATGTTAAAATATTATATTCTAAAATCACTTATACGTAGCATCATTCCAATAATCAAACAGAAAATTGCCCAAAAATTGTATGATATCTCATTGGAAAGCCTACTTTTAATTTGGCATTCACCAAGAGCCCATCCTGAATATTATAACGTTTTGCAATTTCAATGGCTTCAATTACAGGAACATTTCTATGTGGCAACTAATTCCACTTTCACTACACGAATATGCTTTTGAAAGTTGATTACATATCTTCTGGGGTTTGTGGCAAATTGCATGATATTGAACTTTTAAAAGAAATGATTACGGCGGATAACCTGAAGGGTGAAAGAGAGAAAAGTTTTCTCCAGCAACATCTGGAAGTGTTCGTTTGTGTTCACGTATTTGCATTGAAATGAACGTGGAAATTGCTTATTGGCCAATTAGATGTAGATAAGGAAACACTTGATGTAGTCATGATAACAATAGTGAAAGTTTAAGTGAAATGATATGTCGACTCACCTCGTTTTATTGCTAATGGTTTTTTCATATGCATGCGGTGTGTGATAGTGACCTCGTTTTGAATTTCACACAAAAGAGAAAATAGTTTTTTTTTTCTCTAAAGAAAATGTCAATCTGTTCTGTTAAATTCGGCTATGTTTTTTAATTGGAAAATCAACTGAATGGCTGGTCATGACACCTGTCAACGTAGTTTCCATAATGAATTTGTAAAACAATAATAATGCTTTTGTCATAAAATTCATCCGAATGTTCTTGCTCTCTTCTCTATTGTTTTTGCAAGTAAATGGAAAATATTTACAAGATCATCACAAAGGAAGTCATATTGCCAGCAATTCAAATCATACTAAAGAAAATTAAAACCAAAATATCTCTATAATTGGATGGGCCAAAAAACCATAAGTAATTATTTTATCTTTCAAAAACAACGACAAAACAATGGTTCTGTCGTAAAATTTATCTGAATGTCCGTCCTTGCTGCCCCTCTATTGGTTTTGCAAGTAAATAGAAAATTTTACAAGATCATCGCAATAGAAATCATGTTGATAACAATTCAAAACATACTGAAGGAAGATTAAAGCCAAAATATCTTCATGGTTGCATTGTGACAGAAAATCATAAGCAATTATTTTGTCTTACTTTGTGAATGAAGCATATAAGCTGCAAAATCTTATAGATTTGTTGATTAAATTATAGAAGAATGATTTATTTTGCTAAGAGAAATAATCAGGAATTAAAAAAATTAATAATAATTCTGTTTTAAAAGAACAAAAGTTAATTATATTATGTTTATGGAAGCATTAAGAGCATTAGTTGGAGTATTAAAGTCGTTCCAAAGATTTGTTTTTCTTTCGTAAAGATTTCAATTCGATGGATTCTCTGGGCCATCCTCACTTTAATGTTATTGTCCGAAAATGATAGTAAGTCTTTGTAATGGCCTAAGATAAAGCGTGCAAAATTACTAAAATTTCAGCTGACTAAAATCATATATTTTCAACAAAAAAAATGTGGTTTCAACGCGACTCCTTCCAATTTTGATGGGTTTTATTTTATACATTCTATTAACGTCTGACATCCAACATCGCTTTGGCTTACGGGTAGACGACAAAATTATTTTATGTTGCAACACCAATTAATATCTACCCAGAAACCTTCAATAGGTTAGTCCCACCCAACCCACTCTGTTCACCAGACATTGCTCTTCCGATTGTTACTTGTCTCATCGATGACACTTCGCCTGTCTGAACGGCACTTCACATCATATGAAGAGAAGAAACAAATTGCGTCGTTTCCTGGATAGCATCACAAGGTGAAGTTTCCTATTGATGTCGTGTTCGTATGCCATCAGGAACATAAGAAAACGCTAAGAATAATAATTTTCCAATAGCCGGAGGAGCCAGTTCGGGATTATGGATTACGAAGGATGCAATTGAAATGAAAATAACAAATAAATTACTTACAATTCAAGATGTTCTATTTGGCAGTAGAAAAGTGCACACGAATAGGCTTAGAAATATTAATTAACTTGCCACGAAACCAATGATACCGCACCGTAGCAATCGCTCCAGAATTCTGTTTTACATTTGCGCCGCCTACATCCCGTCGTATCCATAACTCCAACGTCAGTGAACTGCCGCTTCAGTATACTGGAGTTTGCTGTCGTCAAAGACGTTCTGATTATCAAATTGGCCAAAGCCAGGGTATGTGTGGTTACTGGTTCTCTGGAGTCGACTGGGACAACTTCAGCATGAGGTAAAATCACGCTATAGACAACTTCTGTATCTAACATCTAACATCTAGAACAGCGGACAATAGTAATTTAATTACCACTGAATTATGACGTATCGTACTTCTATTTCATGGATTTCGGAAATCGCAATTTCTATCCAAAGGGAATGAAGTCAATGCTTGGAACCAAGTTTGACAAACATTCCAAAATTTAATTTACAAAACGGTGAACAAACCAATGTTATGGGTTCTGAGTATGGCCTATGGTTTCAAACTCAATCTTCCAATAACTAACATCCAGGTCGGATCATCTGAATTGTAGCGTATCGCCCATTCAGATGTATTTCGGAAATCGCACCTTCTATCCAAAGGGACACAAATCCATATGGGCAAATGCATATAACGGATTCTGATTATGCCCTATTATTTTTAAACCCAATCTTCTAAAAACTAACTTCCTGTTTGGATCATCTAAGGCGAAAGTTATACCACTGAATCACACTTTCATTCATGCATTTCGGACATCGCAACTTCTATCCAAAGGGAGAGAAGTTAATGCTTGGAATCAAGACTGAGAAACTTCCTATAGAAACATTCCGCTGAATTTTAGCGCATCACCCATCCATGGATGCGTCCCGAAAATCACAATTTCTATTCAAAGGGAGAGACGTCGATGCTTGGAAACAAAACTAATAAACTTTTGAAGTTCCAATTTGTAAAATGATGCACAAATAATTATTATGGATTCTGAGTATGGCCTGTGGTTTCAACCCAATCTTCCAATAAGGAAAATCCTGTTCGAATCATCTGACGACAGTTGTACCTCTGTATTCTAGCCCAATTTCAATCCAAAGGGAGAGAAACCGATGCTTAGAACCAAGACTGGCAAACATTCCCAAAAGAAATTTGTAGATCTCAATTTTCCAATAATAGACATCCTGTTCGGATCATCTGAGATGACAGTTATACCACCGTAGTCTAACGTATTACCCATCCATGGATGCGTTTCGGAAATCGCAACTTCTATCCAAAGGGAGTTAATGCTTGGAAGCGAGACTGACAAACATTCCTGTGGGAACACTCCGCTGAATTCTAGCATTTCAACTATCCATGGATGCATTCCATAAATCACAATTTCTATCCAAAGGGAGAGAAACCGATGCTCGGAACCAAGACTGGCAAACATTCCCACATAAAATTTGTATAATGATGAACAAATCCATATTATGGATTCTGAGTATGCCGTGTGATTTCAATCCAATCTTCCAATAACGAACATCCTGTTCGGATCATCTGAGACGACAGTTATACCTCTGTTTTCTAGCGTATCATTCATCCATGGATGCGTTTCGGAAATCACAATTTCTATACAAAGGAAGAGAAGTCGCTGCTTGGGCCCAAGACTGAAAAACATTGCGAAACCGTAAACATCCTCACATATCAAGAAAATTTAGACAGTGTCAATAATTACACTGAACTCTTATGCAATACAAATCAAAATCCATCGCAACTTGTAGTGGCCACTGTCCAGTTGTATGAAGAATCTTTTGCAAGATTGCTAAAATGGTAAATATACCCATGCATGTAGAAAATGCAGACGCAAAATGTTCAGACTCCGCCGCCGCACTGAGCACATAAATGTCATTGATTCGGTACAGCTTGTAGTGGTCTGAATTCAGTGAAGGGTAGAATCCTTCGCGCAAGAGTTTAAATTATTCCACATCATACTTCCTCCTTGTGCTTAACATACCAGAATAATTCTAACTTCTACCGCTCAATTTCGAAGGAATATCTGAACGGTTAAATTTAGTTTAAAATTTATTTTCGAAAGAATGTCTAAGCGGTTAAATTCAGTACAAAATCCAGCAAAATCTGAATACAGCAATGGAAAGAATCAGCTTAAGAGTTGCAAGAATGTTAAAATGCTTCTATATCGTACTTCGTCCATGCTGTTCAACATGTCAGAAACATTGTGACTTTGACCGTTCAAATTTCAAACAACGTTGCAGATTTTCTTTCAGTACAGTTTATGTTCAAGGACTTTTTGCCTTTAGCTTTCATTTAACGGGTATTTGTTTTTGTAGGAACCCAAGTTTTAGTAAGTGTCATATATTTTATGAGTTTCGGCTAACGATCCTAATCCTAATAATTAACACACCAATTAGTTAATTTGCAATTAGTTAATTTGCAAATGTGAATTCTAAGAATTCAGCTCGCGAAAACAGCTGTAAATCGGAATATCTGCTACCTGCTTAATCATTAGCGGGGTAATTAGGTCACCAAATGTCAAAAAGTCGTTAACAACTACATTGTCGCAGGTAGCTTAATACGAGTGTGCGCGCCATAAACGGATTAAGTTGTAGCATCTTGTATTTGTACGTAACGACAGGTAATTCCGCCCTTAACTTATCGAATACTCATGTGTGAGGGTTAAATTGGGCTACCGGTAAAACCTTTCTAGAAGGCGGCTATTGAACAGGTAGCTGAACATAGAAATTGAAAACGTGCGAAATGTGTTCAGGGGACTTACCGACAGTTATTACCTACCTGACCCACGGCTGATGTAGGCGAATTTGGTATTTAAACTGCTGCCGCTTTGTCATCCAGCATCAGTTGCAAACTATAACGTTTAACATAAACAACGCTCATAGCGCTCTAAGCAAAAAATAAATCGAAATCGATCAATATTTGAAATCTATTCTATTCAAGTCATTATCATTGAAAATGTCTCAAGTTACCAATATCCAAAAAACATCCTCATTGCCTTCGTCTCCTCGTAAGAAGTATCGCGCTCCTCAACGGCCTACAATCCAAGAATTGAGGCACAAGTATGAAAATCAAACATCGGACTCGCCAAAAACTCCTAAACCCAAATCGCCCAAAAAAATGTGCAAGTCAAAGGTTAAGCAAATAGCCCGCATGTTCAACAGTAAAATCTCACAAATTATTCGACGTGATAACGTTGACAATAAAGATATCGGCTTGTTTAATCAACCCTTGTCGGAGCCGCGGGCTACATTGCCAAACCCCACTCGTTTAACTAAAGCAAAAGCACCTGCGCCCTGCCCTTGCAGTAAACCAAAGGCCAAAAGTGAGGAGAAATCCGCTTGTTTCGTAGCCGACGAAGTGTTCGCCAAATTAACCGTGAAGGAAAAGGTTTTGCTCTACACTCAATTCGTAGAGGACATGTTTCGGAAAAATCCTAAACTAGACAAGTCCGAACGGCTCTTGGAAACCGCTAGCAAATGTGATGAAATATATTGTGAAGTGATTAATGAGAAAAGGGAACCGGTGAAAAGTCTCTGGGAAGAACTAGAAAATCGCTGTAAAACTTCTAGTAATACCAGTACTCCAATTTCACTGCAAAGAAGCGGCTCTGTCAAAAAATTGGAAGATATGTTCTATACTTGGCTAAAGGAGAGAGAGAAACACGACGTGGGCAAACAAGATTCTTCGAATTCCTCCGAAATGGATGAAGACAAACAAAAGTCAGCCATTGAAAGACTACTGGAGGAAGCCATGGCCAAATTAGAAACAATGGAAAATAGTCAGGAAGAGGAAACTCCTACAAAGGAATCTCCAAAGCTGGCTAAGGTTAAAGAAGAACCCAATGCCTTACACAATAACGCTAATGCCAATAATGGGAACACCAAAATTCAATCGCATAAAAAGAAACCAGCTCCCTCCATACCCCAACAACAGACGAAAAAACCAGCAACATCATCAGAATCATCATCCACTACGTGTTCTCCTGCATCTTCGGACAAACAATCGGAGACCAAAGGAAATGAATCAGGCGTATGCTCTCTCACAAAGGTAAGTTATTCAAATTGTTTTGAATCACCCGAATCTGTAACTAACTTCGTTTTTCTTTTTCTTTTAGACTACCAGTGAAGAATCACAACCTGACGTTGTGGGGGAACCCCAGTCCCAGTCTTTAAAACCATTGCGTAAAAAGAAAATGCGTCGTTCTCTGTCCTGGGGAAAAGACAGATATTTGGCTGAAACTTACCCCATACCGACCTTGGAGTCCGACCCGAATTGCAAAGAAATTAATGCCAACCAGTCGGGAAAACAAACACAACATATAGATATGGATGGACCAGCTGATGAATCTACTTTAGTTGAGCCCAGCTTTATAGAATTGGATAAATCTCTAATGAGAGAAGTTAACTCACCGCGCAAAATCAAGTCGGCATACACTTTGACGGTTTTCTCTCCGGCTCGCAACAAGAACGAACACGGCCGCCAAGGATTGGCAGAGCACGAACAAGAAATGGATGTCTCATATGTGGGCAAATCCAAAATTGCTGATTTGCAGCCCGAACAACCTTCTCTGATCCAGAGTTTTGATCAGGGGTTTGAAACCGGCACCAACGAAATTGACTGTCCAAATGAACAAACCCAAAAACTATTTCTCAATTGCCAGGGCATTACAACCATTCTGCCAAATTGCAACAAAATGGATTCCAATTCACCCAAAGTTTCTTTTGAACCTAAATTGAAGCTTGAAAAGCCTTCATGCTTCTCTACGCCCATCAAAGAACAAAAACCTCCAAGCTTTAATTCTGGCCGCAGTGGCGCCCAACAACAAATCTTTAGCCCTATTTCTACACCTTACCAAAATCGTCGACGTTCCATCTATAACAACGACTCAAGACGCAGTTCGCTAGCTATGCAAATGATACCAGAGGATAAACTTTTAGAGAATCATGATATGCAGTCAACAGTTTACAATGCGGACAACACATACCTCTTCTTTGCTAATGCTTCCACATTGGAGATGAGCTCCAACATAATTGGTTTGAGTGCTGAGAAAACTTCGTCATTCTGGATTAAATCAGGGGATTTTGCTATTTCCTTGGAGATCTTCCACTGTGGATCTGAAAGAGTTAAAACGTTATATGAAGTTTTCAGCCAAACCAGCAACGAAACCAAAAATATATATTTTGGCATTGACAGCCATAAGTTCTCGACTTGCAAGGAGGATCACTTCAATATTTCCAAACGTTTATTATCGAATAAGGAATGCTCCCACTATTGGTTCTCTACAGGCGAAATGACCATACCCTTCAGCGGCAAAATTCTGTCTCCGGAGAAAATTCAAAGACTATTCCAGTTCATCAAAGCGTCCGTGGAGGAGACTGGTATTTTGCGCTTTGGCGTTGATGACGTAGAATTCTCTAATGTTCCTGAGTTCTGGACGGAAGCGTCAAAATTCTCGCTGGACAGTAACTACAGTCTGCTGGTGGGCCTACAGTCGGGCAATAGTAATGGATTGGAAGGACGCAGTAAATACGCTTGGCCCCACTCGAAACGCGTGTCCTCTGGTGATTTGGATAACAGCGAATACTGTGACCGTATTAACTTTGAAAGCGGTCGCGTATCCTTCCCACCCTTTAGCAGCAATTACTACAATTTGGCCTCTCTGGGCGCAAAAGATTTGATGACGCCTCGCAACAGTGACGCCATGAAAAGCGCCGAGACTTTTTATCAAAATTTCGAAAATGAGCCATTAGATCAGCTATTTGATAACAAATCATCATTCAAGCAAGAAAAATTTGTGCCCACAATCACTGAAGCCCCTAAAATGTTTGATTATATGGAGCAACAAAAACAAAATTTGTGTTCGGCTCAACAACAATTGGCTGGCTACAACAAATATAACGGCCTCTCAGATGATGCCTTGCAGGCTTTAAAAGCCACGCCCGAATATTTAGCTCAGTTGCAGAACATAGTCTACGACATCAGTCAGATTGGCTGCAAAGATGACTTCTAACAGTGTTCATTCGAATAATTGGAATATGTTAAATCTTCTTCCTACATAGTTATGCTGATACAACAAGCTTAAATAGCTGTGGCAGTCATTTGGATTTACTGCTCTAAAGGATCATAGAGTGGTAGTAATTGAAGTTAAAGTCTATAGTTTTAATACGTTTGTGAATAAATAAAAACAATCTGACTGCCAAAAAAAAAAAAATACTTTTTAAAAATAATTATTAAAAAATCTTTCTATTTTAAGGTGAATTTTTTAAAAAATCTTAAGCTATAGTTATCATTTGAAAATTTATTGTTAACAATAGTTTTTGTTTGAAAATCTGTTGTCGGCAATAGTTTTTGTTAGAAAATCTGTTATAAACAATGCTTCGTATTAGTAAATAAATTTTCGACAACAGCTTATATTAGCAAATCTGTTAGAAATAGATTCTATAACGAAATTTGTTGCTTACAGCAGATTATTTAATGAAAGCTAACTTACACAGCAGATTTGCTAATATAAGCTGTTGTCGAAAATTCATTTACTAATACAATATATTGTCTATAACAGATTTTCTAACAGAAACTATTGCCGACAACAGATCAAGGCAGCTTTCATTAAACAGCCTGCGATAGCCAACAAATTTTGTTATAGAATCTATTTGCGATAGATTTGCTAATATAAGCTGCTGTCGAAAATTCATTTACTAATACAATGCGTTATCTATAACAGATTTTCGAACAGAAACTGTTGCTGACAACAGATAAAGGCAGCTTCCATTAAACAGCCTGCGGTAGCCAACAAATTTCGTTATAGAATCTATTTGAGATAGATTTGCTAATATAAGCTGCTGTCGAAAATTCATTTACTAATACAATATATTGTCTATAATAGATTTTCTAACAGAAACTATTGCCAACAACAGATTAAGACAGCTTTCATTAACCAGCCAGCTGTAGCCAACAAATTTCGTTATTGAAACTATTTGTCGGCAACCGCATTCTTTAGGTAATCTGGTGTAAGATTTGCATTAATTTTTGTTTAATTTGGTAAAAGTTTTTACTACATTTACTATTTTTTACAAAATCCATTGTGGATAATAAATTTAATTAGAAAATGTATACGTCGAAAATATCGTCAATTAAAGCAGCAGTTTTAAATAATATTCCTTATTAGAAAAACTGTGTTTCAACTAATAGTTTTTATTTGCTAATTCTATTATATTCTATTCACTCGACTATTACTAGACAATTTTGTTATAGATTAAAAAAATCTGTTGTCAACAAGAAACTTCATATCGACAACAATTTTCTTATACGAGCATTGTGTTTTAACGATTTGATTACGAAACTTTATTTGAATTATAGAACACATTTTGTTATTAAGTAATACAAATAAGTATAAATAATATATAATATAAAATTTATTAAATTTTCTATAAAACATAACGTAGAGATTTCTCAAAAAAGATGAAATATTTTTGATAAAAACAACGATTTTTATTATGTAATTCAAATAAATATAAATAATATAAATGTTTTCAATTTTCAATAAAACATAACGTAGAGTTTTGCCAAAAAAAAGTAATAAATTTTTATAAAAAACAACGATTTTTATTATGTAATTCAAATAAATATAAATAATGTAAATTTATTCAATTTTCAATAAAACGTAACGTAGAGTTTTCTAAAAAAAGATAATGAATTTTTGATAAAAACAACGACTTTTATTATGTAATTCAAATAAATATAAATGAAGTAAATTTATTCAATTTTCAACAGAACGTAACGTATAGTTTTTCCAAAAAAGATGATGAAGTTTTAATAAAAAAAAGACACAGATTTATTTGAACTCCGAATATAGCATAAGAACGTTTCAAACAGCAAATATATTATCAGCCTTCCAAAACCTTCATAGAGAAAAATATTTTCTACATTTGTTGGAACAACTGCAATCTCATTCATAGAATTCAATGCTAATTTTAATGACTTCCGTCTACAATATCCTAAATATTTTTGCAGAATTTTGATGTACGAATATAGTCCATCTTCTACTTAGTCTCATTGATTAGCTTAAATAATTAGTTTAAAATAATTAGCTCCTCCTTCAATGTTGTTTTCTTACATACTTCTACACTCTTATTATGGCTGGTAAAGTTAAATTAATTCAGCTTCAGCAAAATACATGCTAACATTATTAAAATGTTTTCATTTGTTTTATCTTCTCGTGCCTTTTGTGGTTATTTTATCCTTCACAGGAAGTTCGTTACCTTCACCAAGAACCGAAATGCAATTAAAATTGTTCCCCCTTTTGACTTAATTGGTTTCAATATAAACTAGGAAATGTAAAATTAAAATAATTTCGAGGAAATTGAAATTGTTGTGATATCGTTGCGCAATAAAAAAATGTTTGATTAATTTAATTATATTCCAAATATTGTAAATAAATAATGTTAGAAGTTAGGGAGAGGGGTTTAAGGTTGCTATCACTATATTACTTGACACGCTCATTGCCACGGCAGTTTTCAGAAATCTGGTCTAAAATGAAAATAATAATCACTTTATATTATTAATAAATTCTGGTGCAAAATTATCATAAAAAATCATTAAAAATGTGTTTTCTAAAAAAAAGGTCTTACGAATTATTTCGTAGTCTCTTAGCGGAAGCCAACTATGAGTTAATTCGCACGTAAACATTGGGAATTTATACAAAAGTTACAAATAGCACTAAGAATATTTTAAGACTACAACATCAGTTGTCCTTCTATTGCAATCGATGTAAGTGACAATGGATGTGTGAAGTTCCTTATCAAATTTGCTATCCTTTAAATGGAAAGAACCATTATTGGTTATTGGTATTATTGATCAATTACCCTGAGAATGATCAACAGAGAACGACGAATTTAGTTTGGTTCTTTTGAATTTTTTAAAGAAAAACATTAACATCAAATGCCACTAAAAATTACAATAAAATTGCGCTTCTACCAAGACTGCGAATCGTGCCACAAGATGGCTAGAAGGATTCGTCTAGTTCCCCGATCAAAGCATGTGCTTCAGCCCGCTTGGCAGTTGGAAGTACGATCTAATAAACTGTTCAAAGCCAGGTTATATTAGAAACAGGTTGAAGACCACCCAGTATTCACGTTCGAAGACTGAAGTCACCTCTTTAAAAATCGGAATTTATCAAATCTATTCCAAAATTTTACCATTTGTTCGTTAATTAAAAGAGGTATGTGGTGGTACCCCATATACCAGAGAAAAGTCTATTTCAACTCTCTGAATATTTATTAAAATATACTACAAAAAAGTGCACATATGCTAGCCAATATATAACGTATTATAAAAGAATGATTCTCATATGCTAAATTAACTGGCGATAGTTCTAAGCACACTATAATATAAGTCGCAGATGACGCAATTGGGCCAAATTAGTATAATAGGAAAAAGGTCCGCATATATCCATAGAAAATTTGTAATATTTTAAAATTTATTTTTTTTGAGAATTTTACAATTTATTCGTAAATTCATAGAGCCAGATATAGGAACGCGATTACCGAATACCACGGAAAACAACCGATTCTACCATAAAACATTTCCGATATATAAAGTGTTACAGACCTCCTTTTTTCATGTTGGATGGGTATCACGTTCTCCATTCTATTGGCAACCAGTTTGCGAAAATATTCCATTAGGTTAATGATGATACACATTCCTTTAGTAGATAAACACAAATTCCGTCAGAATCCGATTACAGCTGGTTTCTAAATGCATAATTCTGTCATACACCTCTTCCTCAGTGAGATCTAGTACGCCAATATCTAGCATGTTAAGCAAATTTGGGTATCTAGCTATATAGCCCATTGAAGACACAAAATTCGATTTTAAAAAAACTGGCAAACAAGTTAACAGAATCACTGCATGACATTGATACAACATCATCGTATCATATTTGAGGGAGTTTCTGAAACACTCCTTTTCGTCTAATAAAATGCTAGAACGACTTAGGGTTATTTTTAATTTCATTCTACTCTTGCAATATAAATTGATTATATAAAAATTTATTTAAGAAATTAAATTTTCTTTGATTATATACAAATTTTTTATGACTTTTCACATCTGAAAGCAATATGCGGTAGTATTTAAATAGATTTTCAATCAATATAAATTTATTATATAAAAATTTATTTAAAAATTAACTTCTCTCTGATAATATAACAATTTATCATGACTTTCCACATTTAAAAGCAATATGCAGTAGTATTTAAATAGATTTTCCACTAGAAAAATATAATAAGTCGGTCGTTTTATATATAAAAAATTAAGTTTTCGCATGCCCCCCCTCCATCATCATGCATGATGATGATTACGATCCTTCAACTCGGAATAATTTATAGCACCAGTCCAACTTGATAATTCTTCAAACTCGGGCCTAATTGACCGATGTATTATACTTATTTCTCCTGTCAACAATGATATTATTTCTTAATATTATAATTATCCGATTTTGTTTTGAGAACCTACATAAAAGTGTAGATTGTGCGTGTATTCATATCGGAGTACTACTTCTTCTTCTTAGATGGCGACTAGAATAGACACCCTTATCTATTACACGCCGCCCGTAGAAAATAATTCTGCGATCTTCTGCACTTCTCCTCCAATTCGTCATATCAAGTTTCGATAGTATTTCGGAAGCCTGGTCCTTCCAACGGAGTTTTTATCGCCCTCTTCTGTGACTCCATCGAGCTCGTTGTCGAAAACTTTCCGTATACTTAAGATACCAAAAACAACCAGGTTTGACTCACAACTAAGAGACGTCTGATTTTACTTTAATTTCACGAATAATAAGTTTAGACTAAATAGAACAATATTACTCGTATGTATGGCGAAGCTCAAATTATTATCACCCAACCAACCGAATTATCACCCAACCCAATGTATAGTTAAGAAATGTTGGTCAAAGAGAATTTTTCAGAAACCCAATTGCGAAAGGGTTTCAAAAGCTTTTTCTTCTGAAATTTACATATTATATAAAAAATATATATTATATCAAAATTTCTGTTGAACTTTTGAATTGACAATTTGCGAAAAAAAATCAAGCAAAACGTTTTGTTAGGTGAATCAGGTTACACGATAACACTCAGGATCAAAATTATCTGTAATTTGTTTTGAATGTACAAAACAGAAAATTATACCAAAACTTTTTGCGGTCTATTTCTATTTTGAACACTTATCGAAAAATCAAATTATGGCACAATCTGGGAGTAAAATTATTGAAAATCAGTACGCTTTTCGACGGGGTTGTAATAAAACAAGTTTATTTTGCCTCTAACCGATACTAATAGGAAGGACATGAATCGCAACATGCAAATTGTTCTGGTTTCTTTGGATTTGCCTAAAGCTTTCAACTCCATATGTCATAGAAGAATAATAGAGAAACTTGGCTTGCAGAGTCATTTTGTCTTATTTCCGTGACAGATTTCAATTTGTCAAGTAGAATGGAAGAAATTCGAATGTCTTAGCCCTAAACTCGGACGTGCCGCAGGGCTCGGTCTTAGGGCCTTTTCTTTTCTTACTTTAGGTTAATGATCTAATGGATTAATTAGATAATGACCTTTATTCAGCGTTCCTATCTGCTGATGACATTTTACTGTACTTTAATGATGATCGAGATTTTTCTGATGCAGTGGAGAACAGAATAAGTGATTGCCTCGACTGCACTGTGCAATAGACTGTTTATAATTTACTAGTGATTAATCCCTTTAAGACCAAGACTATTTCGTTTGGCTGCCCAAATAGTAATGCAGGAAATAATATATATTTGGGGCGCACGAGAATTGAGTTTGATGATAGTTATAAATGCTTAGGTATTGTGATCGATAATATGCTTAATTTTGAAACTCATATTGAATCTGTGCGTGCCAAAGTATATGGAGTATGGAGTATTGGGTAGCCTCTACTCAACCAATATTTATCTGCCAATTTGGGTCAAGTACAGACTAGCTTGAGCGCTTCTAATGCCTCAAATTGTTTACGGGCCAGAAGTGGTGTCGGAAACAACATCACTGAATGTTTTGAAATTGAAATTGGCAATAAATGCAGTTGCAAAATTTATTTTCAGTATACGTAGGCGTGAACATATTTCCGTATATGTAAAAGGAGTATGAGGTTGCTCTTTTATTTATTTAATTTTGTGAATTATGCAATTTAATGGTTTTTTTTATAAGGTCGTCAAGAGTGGTTTCAGTGGTCGTCAAGTGTTTCACTATTGGGTTGTTTCAGTTTCCACGCTCAACAAGAAATATACAAATCATTGTGTTTACAATAAACTATCCGGCATTTGAGAGGTTTTTTCTTGTTAGGATTACTCGATATTGGTACCATTTGCCTAATGATTTTAGAGTATTCTCTTATTTTAGCAGTGTTTTTCACTCAAGAATTTTTGTACAAATTTCTTCGATGGAAGAGTAACAACTGCATGCCTTCGTGTACCATTTTTACTAATTAGAATCGATATAACTTTCATTTCATCTTGTTTAATATTATAATTTTTTTTTTAATTAGGGCTGGGGAGCCAACGTTGATGAAAATATTAGTTTACAAACATAAGTTTAAATAGATTAAGGATCAATACTCGGGCTTAAAGGCTTAGTATTACTGTTTTTATAAATAAATATAAAAATAAAAATAAAAATAAAAATAAAAATAAAAAAAAATAATTTTGATTCGATTGTTTTAATTTGTATACCAGGAACTAAAACAATTCAAAACATTTTTCCTATTCGACTTTCATTACACTTAAAATTAACAGTATTCAGTATGAAGGATTCTAAATTATAGTTTCATAGTTATTTTCACTAACAAAATTCAATGACTATCGACAAACGCAAAAGCTTCCTGTCACAATATATTTTGACAACATCAAGAAGCGTAAAATATACCTCTTATAACAGTCAAAATATTTTGCAATGTCACATGTCAAGATATTCTCGGTAGAAGGTTATGTATGTATGTGCATTAAACAGGACAGTAATGTAGCTTACAGATGCATACAAGTGTGTGCGTGTGTGTATGTGTGTGTGTGTGTGTGTACTTTAACTTGTGCGTTAACATGCACAAGATATGTTGGTAGTCAGTACAAAAGTTAATTACTTATTTTCTGGGTTTTCTTTTTTAATAACAAAATAATCTCAACCAGTTCTGGGAAAATCTCTTGGGATAATTTAGGTTTAATGATAAGAAAACAATTTGTAATTTAAATGCAAAACATTTATGATTAAAGAAATGGAAAGGAAAAGTAAAAAAGTATGCAGATAAAGTTGTAGGTTGCTTGGCAGCAATTACAAACAATATATATTCACTGATGGCTGTATAAGGAAATGCAGTACTTTCAGCCAATGATGTAATGTGTCTTTGATGACTAGGTGAACACTTGATAGACAATGTTTCATGTGTGTCTTATCTGAGTCATATATCGCATATGAGAACCCAATAAGAAAACGACGTTAAAACGAATAATAAATATATTCTTAGTGATATTAGAAATTTTGTATTGTATGATGCCAACAGTTGTCTTGATCAATAAGTTATGTTTAGGTTCCAAATATTCATTATGTGAAATTAAGAAATGTAAGGTATGTAAGAATTTTTGGGAATTAAAATACAAAGTAATTTGTCATGGAATCAACATATAAGCCATATAAAAACCAAAGTAGCACCAGCTCTTGGTATTTTATATAAATTCAAAAACACTTTTAATAAGAACACTAAATATATCATATTTCAAGCACTAATCCAAAGTCATTTGAATTACCTGGCTATTATATACGGACACAGGAAAAACGCCGAATTAAAATCCCTCCAAGTCATGCAAAACAAAGCCCTGAAAATTATTTATAATTTACCAATAACATACTCCACTTTACCGCTGTACAAAAATGTGGCTAAGAATGTTTTACCAATACATGGACTGCATAAAAATCTACTTATAGTTTATGTTTTTAAAGCTATTCATAACATGGGACATCACACGATTTATTTTCGAAGAGTTGGTCATACATTCAACACCCGAAACAATAGTGATATATATTCAGTCAGATGTCGGTTGGAGAAAACAAAGCAGAGAATTGAGTACCTGGGTAGCATTGAATACAATAAATTACCGCATATAATAAAAGATTTGCAGTCGATTTCCCTCTTTAAAAAAACACTGAAACAATACTTGTTTGATAATATTGAGATGCTTCTTATATAACTGAAAAAAATTTTTTTTTCTTTTTTTATAAAAAACAAAAATTGTTTTATAATATATTGTATTCCATAACGATTAAAAAAAAAAAACATTATTATTGTTGATTATTCTATGTAAAATATAAGTTAACTGTTAAATTGTTGCTAGCTAGCCTCAATAATGCCCTAGAGGCGCTGAGGCAAATTTATATCGTAGTTGTTTACTAGAAAATTGTTAAAAATAATAATAATAAAAAAAAAGGTTAACTGCCCAATTTGGACTTGTAAATTGAGCGTACGGGTTGTCTGACATCATAATTTCATACTATTTTGGTATGAAATAAATATAAAGAATGTCTTTCATTCTTGAAAAAAGGGTTTCCAATTTCTTATTAATATTTTATATTTTTAAAGCGAGCGTTTTGCACAAATATCAGTAATAATAAGAGAATAGTAGGAGAGTTGAATCCGATACCATAATTTTATACCATTTCGGGAGCGCCTGCAGCCGATATTTGGGAAAAATACAACTCAGAATAATAAAGGTTTTCCGATTTTTGTTATTAAGATATTATATTTAAATAAAAGAAAACTACCATATTGAAATCCAGCGTTTTGCACAAATATCAATAAAAAAAGGTGTAATATAATGTTATAATTTTATACTATTTCAGGAGCGGTTGCAGCCTATATTTGAGAAAAATAAAATCCAAAAATAAATAAAAAGAATGTCTTTCATTCTTGATAATAAAGGTTTTCCGATTTTTGTTATTAAGATATTAAATTTAAATAAAAGAAAATTACCATATTGAAAGCGGACATATTACACATATATCAGTAATAAAAGGCGTAATAAAAAGACTTCATTTAGGATAGAATGAATCCGATAGATCCTATTTAGGCCAAATGTGATTTTGTTGGATAAATTGCTGTCACTTTGAAAATAACTCCATTATACCTCTCTTATACCTATAGAACCCTCACATAAGACCTAAGAAAAAAAAACTAGGATAACCGATTTTCTAAAGCTTCTCTTGAGATCAATTTTTTACCTAGAAAATCATTCGCCATAAATAAGAACGGATGTTAATCACTATGTGGTAGGTCTAAACTATAAGGATATAAAAAACCCTCCCAAACATGTTCCCGGAACTTCTTTCAAGTCGTTACCAATGCATATGGTTTGGCGTTTTCCTGATATGATATAATTTCTCTTCTTTTGAGTAAAGGTGGCCCATTCTGCACGACTGATTCCTGCGGACCAGACTCTTATGGAACTCTCATCCCAATTGACAAAAAAAAAAACTAGAACAGCCGCTTTTCCAAAGCTTCTCTTGAGATGAATTTTTTACCTAGGAATTCATTCGTCATAAATAAGAACGGATGTTAATCAGTTGGTGGTAGGCCTAAATTATAAGGTGGATGTGAAAGATCCACCCAAACATGTTCCCGGAATTTCTGGCAAGTCGTTACCAATGCATATGGATTGGCATTTCCCTGATATAACACAATTTCTTTCCTCTTGAGTAAAGTTAACCTTTGGTAAAGGTTCCCTGCGGACCGGACTCTTATGGAACTCCCATCCCTATTGACAAAAAAAAAAAAAAACTAGGACAGTCGATTTTCTGAAGCTTCTCTTGATATGATCTCTTTACCAAGAAAATAATTCGTCATGGATAAGAACGGATGTTAATCACTTAGTGGCAGGCTCAAACTTTAAGGTGGATGTAGAAGATCCTCCCAAACATGTTCCTGGAACTTCTGTCAAGTCGTTACAAATTTGTATGGATTGGCGTTTTTCTGTTGAAACACAATTCCTCTCCTCTAGAGCAACGGTGGCTCATTCTGCGCAATTGCTTCATTCAGAACGTACAATTATTGATGGTATACGACAGAATTAACATTTTGGCAGTAGAGAGGTAGTAAATAGTAGATGATTCCATGTCAATCCCACCAAACACACAACAAAATCTTACTGATCGTCATAGCTGGTTTGACTGCCATTTAAGTTGAATTACAGCACTTCGACTGTGTCCGTTTTATATCGATTTTGCTACGATTAAGCAGAAATTCACAGATGGAAGTTCGGAACATGAAGCTTTTTTTTGCCTTAACTCGAATGATACCTATACATCGAACATCTTTTTTTGTCAAACTTTATTTAAATGTCCCTAAACGATATTTTATAGAATGTGTAGCTCCTGGGCAACTGAAGCGCTGAACAGATTGACAATTTCCATTTTTTAATGGCATTTTGTAAGGTTGATCTACCAAATCATTGTGCATCCTTGACATCCAAATTTTCCGAGAGGAACCGACGAAACCAAACTTGGGCTTGATTGTCTCTTAAAGCACAAAACACGAACTGCGAGATATTGCATATTTGCATATTGCCAAAGTCGTCTATTGCAAAACTTATTATTATTCGATATGGTTTCATTTTATTATTGTACTGTACTCTTTATCGTACATTACTATCCTTTAAATCGTACCATCCCTCAGATGAATTTCACTCAATTTATGTATGAGTCTGTATAATACGAATATTATGCATGAATATGTTTATGCTAGTGTTTAAGAATGTGAAATTACGACATAAGAAAGTAGAATTAACATCTGAAAATAAAATCAATTATTAAGTGTGTCAAATTATTATTAAAAATGGCAAAGCAGATATGTACAGAGTTTTATTATGTTGGTAATCTGCAAAAAACAAGTGGTAATATGAAAAAGTCTTGGGATTTTATAAACAGTACTTTATGTAGATTGAAGAGAACGATATAGTTTTGAAGGATCCGGAAGGTAATGAATTGATGAGTGATAAGTTGAAAGCAAATCAATGTAACACTTATTTTGTACAGTCTGTCACTAATCTCAGGGAAGGTATTCAAACGCTGTCTGGAGATCATTGCAACGGTCTTCGAACGCTTGTTATTTCCCAATGTCATTTTGCAGTTGATAGCATTCAAAATACAGACATGCATGAAGTGGTTGCAAATATAAAGATAAATACAAGTTCGGGATGTGATGGTATTTCCGCAACGTATATCAAAAAATGTTCTGCAGAGATAGTTCCGGCTTTGGCAGACATATTTAATAAAATGCTTTGTAGTTCTGAGTATCCAGATTCATTGAAAAGTCACAAAGTGGTTCCAATACCTAAAGAACTGAATGCAAATACTTTGGCTATGTACCAATAGATAAAATTTTTGAAAAAATTCTGTTTGATAAACTACAATTTTATTTTGATAGTAATAGCTTGCTGTACGATTATCAGTTTGGTTTTCGAAAAGGCTGCAGTACACAGGAAGCCGTATTAAACGTCCTGAAATGTGTCTATAAGGGCCTAGATGATGGGTTTTCCGGTGTGGCTGGAGTTTTCTTTGATTTTACGAAAGCTTTTGACCTGGTTGATCACAATATAATGTTGCAAAAATTATCCTACTACGGTATTCAAAGGCGAGAATTATTATTATTCAAAAGTTACTTTTCAAATCGTAAGCAGTTTGTTGAAATAAATGGATCAAAGAGTTTAATAAGTAATGTTATGTATGGAGTCCCACTGGGTAGTGGTTTAGGACTACGGTTATTTCTATCTATATTAATGATTTAAGAAATATTGGGTTCTTCGGTACACTGTTTATGTTTGCTGATGACGTCAGCTTGTTTTATCCATACAAGTATGATGAGGTATTAAAAACTCATATAGAAAAAGACGCATCATTATTATTTGAGTTTGTAAGATTGAACAGACTTTGTCTCAACAGGGATAAAACAAAATTAATTCGTTTCCGGCCTAATTCTGCAAACTTAAATAATGACTTTAGTGCTTACATTGATGGGAAGTTGACTATGGAAAGCCACAGTATTAAGTATCTTGGAGTTATCTTGCAAAGGAAATTATCGTGGGACTTGCATATTAATTCCATTAAGAGGAAAGTAGCGCCAGCAATTGGGATTCTCTTTAAGTTAAAAAATAAATTAGATGTAAAGACGAAACTTGTCATATATCAGTCTCTAATACATGCTCATTTTAGTTACATGGCCATAGTCTACGCACACAATAAGAGCAGCAACTCATTAAAATCACTACAACGTATGCAAAACAAAGCTTTGAAAATTGTGTTCAGTTTACCAATGAGATATTCGACAGCTGCACTTTTTAGACATGCGTGTCCAAATATAATGCCGATTTCGGATCTGAATTTGTATCAAGTTTTAATGTTTGTTTTTAAATGCATTCACAGTATTGGGTACCACACTATATCTTTTCAGCTAAATCAATCTTACGTTAATACAAGAAATAGAAATAATATTAGAATTCCACTTTGCAGGTTGGAAAAGACCAAGCAGCGCATAGATTACGTAGGTGAGCTTACATATAATAATCTTCCTGCAAGTTTAAAAAGTATTGATCAGATTGGGTTGTTTAAAACAACATGCAAAGAGTATATACTTAATGATGTTGAAACACTTTTAACATAATGTGTATATTTACATACATATAATTTTAAATAATTATAAATTAATAGGAAAATAAAAGTAATGCAGTAAATGAATTGTTATTTTCGTACATAGGATTTTATCGAGTGCTAACTTGCTCCAAAATAAGTCTATAGGCGCTGGGGCTTCAATTATATTGTATTATAAAATATTGTACAAATTAACGGAATAAAAAAAAAGTACACTTTAGCATTTGCATTTGGTTTGGCTTTTTAATTGTAATATTAGCTCGCCAGATGACGCTGACTTTTAAAAGTTACCAGTGGCTTTCAGTTTAAAGAGCAGGTAGAAGCAAAGTAGGTAGGGCCTACAGTTAGAACAAAACCCTTTTAGGCTACACCCGTCTCACTATATCTTGTAAATCTGTAACCAAATATCGGGGAATATATTTGCAAGAACTTCAATTGTAATTATGCAAAACTATTAAACAAAGAAACTTCCTTGCATCGTGTTGCATATTTAAAAATTGCTTTCACTTTTACAAGAGCAGACTACATTCACCTTTCTAATCAACGTAAATTTTATACTGAATTTTCTTCAATTTTTCTCCTCACAATGATCGTTTGTTTTACCATTTTCGAGTTTATTCTGGGATTTTCTATCCTCATAGTTTTACTGTTTATTACCCGTACATATTCTTGCCAGCCTTAAGCATATATCTGGTAGCCATACATTTACAAAAGAAGTTTCGGAAAACAGTATAAGGATAAATTCAAAGCATAACTGGCAGTGCTTAACATGACAGCTCGTTAAGCTGTTATAGTTTCTGGCAAATTATGCTCAAAGTTCAGGTGTTTTCCCCATTGCCTTTTGTTAGCTACTGTAGTTTTTTGCCGCCACATCTTTTACTCTTTTATGTCAGACATTGGATGAATGGCAGATTAAAGTTTTATGGAAGTTTAAAGTAAATTTGTAAGAATTTGCCATCGAATATTAGATAGATAAGTACTTTTGGGGTCATGTTTAATATGCTCAAACATGTGCATGTGGTTTGGTATTCCAGGGGTGGTGTAAAAATTTTCCTTATCATTGAAAATTTTTCCTTAAATAGCTCAGGCGAAATGTTCATTATAGCATTTGCTTTGTGCCATATTGTGCTATCCCGTTGGAAGCACAAGCCGTTCATATCTACGTCGTTCAAAGTGGGTCAGAAGAAATCATTTATCATTGATTTGTAGAGTTTGCCGTTGACAATGATGTCCTCACCAATGTTGTTTGTTGAGAAATACGGACCAATGATGCCGCCAGCTCAAAATCCGCACCAAACAGTAACTTTTAGTAGATCCATTGTCAACTGATGGACTTCGTGTAGGTTAGTGTTTTCTCGCGTATGGAAATTTTGATAGCTTATATAGCCATTCAATCAAAAACTTGTCTCGTCGATTAAGAAAATTTCTCCGGGCAAAATTGGATCCTTTTCAAAATGCTCTAAAGTCCAATTAGCGAATAAGTGGCTTTATCTACGATCATTAAATTTGAACTCCTGAAACAGTTGTATTTTGTGCTGGTGCAAGGCCATATTCTGAAGTAATAAATTGAATTCTGCAAAAATCCGAGTTCTTGTGGCTGACGAGGAATCGACTATCTCTGGCTCCCCTGCACACTTTTACAAACAGAAGTCCAGGGGGCTTTTACGTTAGTCTTGCCGTGAAGGCCTTATATTACAATGCGATTTTACGATCAACGGTAATATTCTGAGCTGATCTGGCGTTACTTTCACGTACTGGTGTTGGATGATTATTTGCCGAACCGATTGTCTCACATTCGGCCCTCCAAATTTGAACAGAAAACTTTGAAAGGCTACTATGTCTGTGTAAAATGAGAGCAACGCGCAACGTTTACGCCAACGAACATTCATTTCTATAAAAAAGGTTGATAATTTGCACGTGATACTTAGTAATCTAATTTGAAGAATAAAAAACAAATTTGAAAGAGACCTCGAAACAACATGGCCGCAGCAGACTGTTAATGTCGACCCGCTTTATTAGGACATGGAATAATCTCTATATGTTCCTGTGGTTTGTAGCTCAATTACAAACAAAGTTTATAATTTTATACTACCTAAAGTTTATAACTATATACTCATACAGTGCAACGAAAATGAATCTTAATTATACGAGTTAACTTAAATGAAATTTTAAATAATTGATCTGTGAGATAATAATTTTTTTAAAACATTTCTAAAGTGGACAACCACACGAAATGTTGACAAGCGTTGTTTAAAGGTTGCTACTTTCTAAAACGGATATTGATTTCTTATTAGAAGCTGCATCCGTGTATTAGACCCAGAACTTAGTGGCCAAAGTGTTAATATAACTGTTTGTGCATTCTCTTCACGGGTACTATCAAGAGCGTTGCTCATATTCTAGCAGGATTCTTTATAGCAACAAAAGTCATCTATCTAAAGTATGATATGGTATGTTCAAGTATTGTTAAACTCTTGTTAACCTCGTGCAAGTGTTGTAAAGTGATTTTACTAGTGTTATTTTTAAAAGTATTCCAAATGTAACATCCCGTCGATTGAAGAGCAATGATATGCCTCAAACATACACAAAACAAAACAAATTTTTTTCCTTCTCATGAATGGGATGTGAGAGTATCCGATAATTTCGACAGCAGCGTTGAAAATCCTTTTCACTATAATTGTTTGATGATTGTGAGGTGTTGACGCGTCACACACTTTTACTATAACTATTTGTGTTAACTTAACTACTATAACTATTTTTGTTAACATAACTACTAATATAACTAACTAATATAACTCTTTTGCTAATAATAATAGTAGTTCAAATTTTCTATGTAACTCCATACACAATGAAAAAACATTCATCATTTATTTAATTTCATGTACGTTTTCATTGTTTATTTCACCATTCATTTTCAATCAGTTAATTTCGTTTGTTATTTTAATTAATTTCACTGTGATTTCATTGCAATCATAAAATCACTACAAATATATTTACATATGTACATACATACGTTTAACAACACTTACATTTTTGGTATAATCCTTTCATTTATGTTGGCAAACGATATTGAGTGGTGTATTTGGTTATTTTATTCGAACAAGTAATTAAATAACATCATCATGCCATGATTACTTAATAACAAATGTAAGTCAGTTCAACGCCTGAACAAATTTGATTACATTGTCTGTGTCCAGAATTAAAATTTCATATGCTTCGGATTTTAATCGTCCTCAATTGGTATAAGAATTTTATGCTAAACCTATAAATGCATTCAAGTTCAAAAATTTGTTGAATTACATTTGTAGAATACAGATTGTTCTACGTACTATAATATTCTAAAGTCAATTGAAGATGTAAAATTAAATGTTCTAATGTTTCAATGCATTTGAATTTTTCGCATTTAATATGTACGAACTGTTGGATGTAATTAATGGAGAGTAATCGTTACGTTACTATGAGTGAAAATAAAAACATAATGCCAAGGTATCCAAGACATTTAGGAAGAGACATGGAAGGGACAGGACACCAATCAAATTAAATTATGCTTCATATTCTTGAACTACAGGATATGTAGTTTTTAAGCGAATAGTAGGAGTAAGCGAGACTTTTACAATTAATCGTGAGGCTTAAGATTGCAACTGATTAATTAGTCACAGAGCCAAATATTTAAAACTGTTCTAAGCTGCTGATAAATACCAACACATATCGGGAAAAACAACTTTTCTTTCAACACAACTTAGGTTAGGTTAGGTTAGCTCAGTGTGGCAGTCAAAATAGACAGACTCACTTAGAGTAAAGTTCATTGCCATATCAGGGAAACTAGAGATATGGATGTCCTTAGTTTCCCCCGTTGAACCATCCTGAGCGCCTCAAGAAGCTCTTAAGTCCGACAATATCTATATCGTCCAGATCTCCTAGGTCCCTCAAGAAATAAGAGTTCAGTGTTGATTCCCGCCTGTTCTCCAGGGTGGTGCAATTGCAGAGAAGATATTCTATGGACTCCTCCTCATCTTCAACACAACGTAGTGTCCATAATTCCGTATCGGTTTTGATAATTGTCTTTTACTTCAGCAAAAAGTTCAGCACGAGTTGAAGAAAATCCACTTAATAGAGTAGGTTAGCTTTTGCGATTTATTACTTAAAAGCAAGAAAAATAATGCCTTTTCGAAATGCATTATCACTGCGGATGAAATATGGATCCCTTGCAGCAATTTCAACTGATAGAGATCCTTGTTCAAGCAAGAAGAAAACAATGAAACTTCATTAATTGAATTGAATTGCACCAAAAAAAAAAAAAATGCTGCTTTTAATCCAATGGAAGTTTAAGCAGAAGTGGCTTACTTATGGAACCAAAACATAAAGTTTGTGGGCTACGGTCAATAATCAATGGAATTTGAATGTATTGAAAGAAAGAAAACCTTAATTGGTAAATTGCAAGAGCGTAATTTTCCACCACGACAATGCTAGACCTCACACATTTCCGCAGATGTATCAAAATATATTTTAGCTTTGATGAGTAGTCATACCAGATCTGAAATCTTCATATTTTCATCTATTTTAGAGTCTGCAAAATGTTTTGAATGGACAACTCTTCAATACAGATGAGGACATAAAAACCAAGTTATCTCAACATTTTGCTGTGAAGGATCACTCATCTTTTTATCTTGAAGCCGAAAAGATGTCTGAACAACAAAATGATACTTAAATTGTAGATTCAAATTAATTATTAGAATAAAAAAAAAAATGTGAAATTTGCTTTAAGCAAAAATGTCAAAGTAACTTTGTGACCAACTCAATACATATCATAAACGAACGAGTTGATTTTTGCCTCAATTTCCACACATAATAAAAATTGAACGAGAACTACATTCTGTTATCCTTAGCAAACATCCAGGGTACATTTGAATCCGAAGAATCCAACAATGAATGACAATCTGTATGCTCGACTGCAGCCAAAAACCTTTGAAGTTTTGGAAGTTTTGCGAATCCGAAGAATCCAATAACGGAAGATAATTTAGATATTTGATCGTACCAAAAACCAGTGTAGTTTTTGAATTGTTGGGAATTCAAATAATCAAAAAATGAAAGATAATTTGTATGTTCGATCAAAGTTTTTTTTTTTTTTTTTTTGGCATAGTTTCATCTTTTGGTTCTTTAGTTCTAACGAAAATTTCCAAACAAAATAATATCCAGAAACTTCACTTTCCGCCGGACTTGACCTGACTGCACCAAACTTTTTTTTATATTTGGCTATATGTTAAGCAGGACGTATACAAAATGAAACCAAGGAATTTGATTGAATTGAAGCAGTCCATTAAAACAATAATTGAAGTGATCCCGACTTCAATCCTTCAAGGCGTAATGAATAATTTTCTGATCAGGTGTCACATATGCGTGAATGACCACGGAGGTCATTTACGGCCGATCATATTCAAATCTAATTATTTATATAAAATAAAATTGAATTTTTTATGAAATAAGAAAACATAAATGAAATACAGTGAATAAAAGAAATAAATTAATTGAATTTATGATCGTAACACAATTGATGCACCACCCTGTACTATATTAAATAAATTCTTTTGTTGTTTTTTTTTTACACGTAATGTTTGTATATTTATTTAATAACTGAAACAATAAAGGGATTTTCTCTAGGGGAAAAAGGTATTTTTAGAATTGGTTTTAGGAATCCAATGAGGCACAGAGTTCGCAATACTGATTAAAGTAAAGGGAAATGACTTTCTTCAAATTCTAATTGTTGATGCCAAAATATAATACGGTATTTTTGATTATTTTTATAAGAAGAGATATTGTACAATTACATCCCTCTAATTCTTAGTGTTTTCTTTTTCTTTGTATTTCTACCCTCGGTAAATAATTTGTGAGGAATATCACAAATTTCTTTGAGATATTTCTGGATCTCACAATTGTAAACCAAAGGCCACCTTTCGCTGCAGGAAAACTAAAACTTTCCTATTTCCCTAAATTTTTACTAATTGATACTATTTGTCTCATTTCCATTTTAACTGTAATAACTGTGTAGTATAATAAAGAGCAGCAGATTTTTACAATTTACTGGATCTAATCCTTTTCGAAACACCAAAGGAGATATTCATTAACACCCATATATTTTAATCTTATTCACTGATATTGTTCTATTGTCACCTCAGGTGAAGTAATATTGTAAATCTACAATTTTATTGCATTAATGCTAGGAACAAACACATATAAACACACCGTTTTATTTCCGTTTGTATTAGGAATATCTACAAGTATTGCACATCGTTGATTCAGCCTTGCAGTCCTTTGCTATTACAACAGCCAGGGAAACTAATTTAAAATTTAAGCTAAATTGCAGTGCATCCAACATGCGAGTTCCCTCCCCGCGTTTTGTATTCATGCAACTACATTCTGTTACCGCTCGTGGCGCTGCAACGATGAAGAGATAATAAAAAGGTATTAGACAGCTTTGTACCTGTTCTATGTTCTGTGTTTTGTTTTTCATTTGTTTCCTGAATGTTGCATGTTTTCGTATCCAACATTACTGGCATAATGTTACTCGTATGTAGTGAATTGCTGGGTTCCCTTCAAAAATTCGTACAGCAGTATGGTACAGGAACAAATAGGTGGTAGCATTAGTTGTGAAAGGTTAAACCCCGTTCGTGTTACTGTTTATTAGAAGGGAAATAAAACATATTACACACAAAAGGTATGTCAGGCGCTATTTAAAACATGAAATTGAAAAGTTTAAATAAGTTTTGCATAAGATGTAGAGGAATTTAGTTCGTTTTGTACCAAGGATACTATCGTACTTACATTAAAGTTGTCTTTCGAAAATTCGCGAGCAAATACCAAACTCAATTGTGTTTAAAGTAGGCTGTAGGTATCAAATAGTATCATCGTAATGGGCAAGGTATGTAATTCTTCCATTATCACAACAATTTAGTTGGTTGACGAGACATTTTCCATACTTACTTCATTTTCAAAACTTTTCAATTATATTAATTGCTTCACTTTTTTTTTTTTGTTCTCACATTCAGCGAGTTAGTTTAATTGCTATTTTGACTCACAGGACGTTTTCCTATCATTTCTACAGAATATTTTATAAGGAATTATTTGCTGAGTTTCGATACCAAATTTTTCCTAAGAATTGATACGAGTTATAATCAGGCATTTTTCTCTCTGAGATAGTTAGTGTTCGTTGTTGTTTTTTTTTTTTGTTTTTTGTTTTTTAAATTCGTTAATTGACCGATATTAAAGTGGCATCAAATTTATACTCTTTCTGCTCCAAATTTATTTGTCTGCTATAAGAATGAAACACAAATATATGAATGGAAAATCTGTGCGATAGGACATTCGAAATTCATTCAGTTTTGCTTTTCTTTTTTGCTCTCGAATACCAAAAAAAAAAAAAAAATGTTGCCATACCTTTGCATCTACATGCAGAACTATAAAGTTGGACCAAACTTGGAAAACATATGCTTCAGAATTTCAAATATGAACTACTTCATCTCTAGCATTTTGGAAATGCATGATTCAGGATGCGGCAAGAATGTTAAAAACCACCCCAGAAGACATTTTTCATGCAAAACTTTTTACGAGTCGCTGTGACACTAATGTCATCCTTTGATTAAGCACTAAGTCCTAAATTTGGGTGCCATGGGTCCATTTTGACATAAGTTTGGACGCTACGTTGTTTTATGTTATATGTTAATAAGTTATCAGGATGACTCTGACCGGCTAACTAACTCTGTTTAAATATCTTAAACAGAATTCAGGAGACGATGGAAAATTCCCACATCGGCTATTGCTAACATGTGATGCCGCGTTTCACTGACGTCTGGCGTCCTCGTAATTAACGTCTGAGTGCACGATAGCCTAAATATAGGGTGTTTTCTTAAGATTTAAGTTCTTCAGGTTGGCAGCTCTGGTTGATAATGGCGTCCCAACGTCATCTGTCAAAGTGAAAAGTGCACAGTATACTCTGCCATTTCATCATAGAAAGACTAACAAACGAGCAACGATTGCAAATCGTTTAAATTTATTATCAAAATTCGTGCTCTGTGACAAATGCGTATCGTTTGATACGACCATTTTATAGTCGTCATAATCGACCTGCTGAATCAAAAATTCGTGCTGTTATTTCCAAATTTCGCAACAAATTTACTTTGTTGGACATAAAACCATCGACTCACACGCGTAGAGTGCGTACCGAAGAAAATATTGCAGCCGTAGCGACCAGTATTAATGACGATCGTGAAATGTCAATTCGTCGCCGTTCTCAGCGATTGTTCGTTGAAACCTAATTTTCTCTGCTTCCTTGTCGATGCTTGAGAAGGCTGCAGTAACATTTCCGTCATTGAATTCGAACAATGACGGAAACAATTCCCTTAGCAACTCTTTAGACAACAAAGAGTAGTGATGTCGCATGTAAATTTTCAAGCCTCACTGTTATTCAAATTCAATTACTTTGAAAAACCATTAACAAATTTTGTAAAAAATATGTTATTTTTCAGATTAATAAAAAAAATCTGTATGAATTAAGGAAATAATGGTTTGGTTTATTTAAGTAGTTACATTCATTAGCCTCCATGTGTTTTATTTTATGTTGTCATTTCTTTTCCCACTGCTTACGTTTTTTTCTGCAAAATTGAGGAAAAATTGAACCTTCCGAATGGACATTTTGAGACGGAGCCGAGGACAACATTTACATGAAATTATCTTTAAAAATTAAATGGCAAAGACCAGTTTATCGATTTCAGTAAAAAATTGTAATATGTGATGCAAATTTAGGTGTTTTATTAGATTTAAAAAAAAAAACTACCATTAAAAAGTCACCCTTTAAATAAAGTATAAGAACGACTTGTGTGTGCCAGATGAGTTCCAATCCAGTTACTTATGTACAACTTATAAGGACCACCCATAATATTTTAGCGATTAGGTTTCAAGTAGATATATTTTATAGATATATGCTGAAGACGCCTAGATGCATGTCAGAAGGACAATCGCCGGTCCTGACGCAAAGTACGTCTTGGGGTTTTTGTCGTCTTTAAAGGAGCCTCTAACTGTTTGGAATGGGGATTCGTTTCGAATAAGTTAAGGAAAGTTGACTGTCAGTAGATTAGGCTCTGGGGTAGCTATTTTTCGGATAGGAATGCTCGAGGGATCCATCTGTGGGCCATATATATGGAACTTCATGATGGATTCATTATTGAAGCTGCTTGCAGAGGAATGCAGGGTCAGCCCTTACATCCCTGACCTGCTTATCATGGTTAAAGGACAATTCCGGGCTCTGGTTGAGCAGCGGACTTCACCTCCGATGAGTATGCTCTCAAATTGGAGTGTGCAAGTGGGCGCTGTCTTTGCAGAAAGACTGTGGAAATGTTGCTGAAAGGGAACCTTTCTGCTAGCAGACGGCCTTCTATTAGGTGCGCTGACAGTAGGATATGATACGTGACGGAAATTAGGGGGTGACTGTAGGGGAGAGGACGAATTTCATCCCTCACATTAGGAATTTGGGTAGGAAGCTGACGTGTGCCGTTGGCATGATGGGTCGTATTTTCCGGACAGATTGACGGCTTTACAGGCATGCTATTCGTATTGTATTCCGTGGCTTATTTATTGTTTGTGCAACATATGGGTCGTCAGTCATGGCAGCGGAAAAATACTGCTTGCTTGTATGCCTGTGTGTAGAACGGTTTCCATGGATGCCCTGCAGGTTTTGATGGGAGCTGTCGCTCTTGACTTGGAGGTTTTGCGTCGAACAGTTGTCTTCCGGGCGAAGAAAGGATGCTCGGTGGCTGATATATACCTTGTAAAGGAGGCCATAGAGAACCTAAGCAGAGCAGTTTTGGGGAGTTTGTGACAACCAGATGGCAAGCCAGATAGGATCAGTCGCACAACGGTAGATCCACATACGCTTTCGTGTGCGACGTGTGCTTCGTTGGCGGAAATCCTGAATTTGGTGTTAACTTGAGTCTGGGCTTCATATTAAAGGGACATGTTTCTTTGAACGAGTTTCTGTTCAAAAGGGGTCTGGCCGAAAGTAGTTCTTGAGATTGTGGACACCAGATAGAAGATTATGGATTGTAAAAGTTGGTGAGAGTTGGGAGGTGACTGACATGTTGTTTTCAACAAGTAGACTGGCTGGCCGAAGCACATCACTTTGCAGACAGATTATTTGTAAGGCGTCGGAACAGGAGAGAACGTTAGGGCAGATAGCTTTCGTCTTTGTTTGCTGTTAGGAGTTAGAGGTTGTGTTGCGGAGATGCACTGCAATATGTATTGTACAATGTACGATGGATGTGAATGTGTGCTGTAACAGCATCCCCCTTTTTGTAAGCGCTTGCATAGTACAAGGACGTGTAGCTGCTTCCTGTTGCAGGTGCATGTCTGCATTTCATGCAAGCGTACTTGATGGACGACCAGTCTCACGCGACGTATGATATAGCGAAACTGGAGCAACTTTTGTCCGCGAAACCTTGACCAGAGGGTTTTCTTTCTGGTAGCACGGGAGATCAGGGGCCCCAAAAACAGTTTGTTCTTGTTTGATAGTGACGTAGGACCACTTGTTGGAGCATCTTGCTGGCTATGATTAAGAGAACACGTGTTGTCAGTGATCTAGCATTACATTAGGTTCTGCTGAAGGTAATGCGGGAACTTGGAAAACACGGTTCTTCGTCGATTAGGTTGAGGTGTTTAGATAGGCCTCACTCCCTACCGGGAGGAAGTTCACTTTGTACCGATGACTTCAAAGGTATTTGGCTGAAAGAGGTAGCAAGCCCTGAGGAAATTTTTCTAGGGGATATGCTTGTTATCTCAAAAGCCGCTTCGACTAATCCCTGCGGGAATAATCTGGTTTCCCCAAAGGGGCGCTGGCTGTCGCAAATGCAAATAAAAACAGTTCCATATGTGATGCCATACCGTGAATAAGGCTTTCAAAGCGAGTCCCACGTTAAATTACCATAATTGATTGATTGACCATAAACATCTTCGCATATTATGTGAGAATTTATTGCTTTTAAATTTATCTAAACCACAGTAGCTGTAAGTGAGAAAGAAGAATGACTAAAGTTGCACAAACTCTGAAAATTCTACAATTTTGCCAAAACAATATTCAGTATTCACAGCCACATAATTTACTTTATTTATTGCCATCATAAGTATAAATGAAAAACGTTGCCAAAGATGAAATTGAATTATATTGGTGTCATAAACATCTCAGCCAAAGGAGGATAAGTAATTACATGTTAGAAACCATCGTCTGGTAAAGTGCTATTATTTCGATTATTATGTATTATATTATACTATATATGTACATACCAATATGTAGATTGTAACGATATCAATAATACTACAGTTATACGAGTACTATATAGGACAGCATCTTGTAAGACTTATAGACTTTATCATAGCCAATGTGATACAAATATATGCATTATATTGTATGGAAATATATTAAGGAATAATATTATTGAATAATAAATTAAAGTTGATCTACACTCTTTGGAATCAAACCGTATGCAACCCATATGTATATATAGATCCATATGTGTACGTATATATTGGCTTCTAAATTTAGGATTTGATTCCGGTCCTTTTTCAAATTAATTCATTTTCAGTGAAGCTATTTGCTAATTTACATTTTCTCCAGCAGCCATATGGCAATTCTTTGGTAATGCGTGTACACATTTTCGGATTAATTATCATTCAAACTCATGAAATGCTGCAATAATGACCTATAATCAACTGAATACTTTGAAGTCAAATTTAATTAGGAATATAAGATGACCAGGGGCTTTAAATCATATAATTAGTAATGATAATAAGTGTTGATTGAATCAGATTAGTTACTGATATGGCAGGCACAATAAAGGAAAACCTTAAATGTGAAGTTAATAGAAAGGGGCAAACAGCTACAAGTACTATAATATTGAATTTCAAATCATTGGCTACTTAAATTATATCGAGTATAGGAGCAATATTTGATAAATACGCTCGCCCTCATCAAGCAATATGTAACCGCTAATGTTGGCAGTATCAGAATGGTGGAGATTGTTAGGATGCGCCAAAAACTCAATTTTTTTCTGATGAAGCTGTGTTCGGCCCTCCATTCTTACTGAAAAATTGATGCCACTATAAATTTGTTAGTCTCATATAGGCTATGATTGGATCACCATCAGTTTTAGATACTGTTTCACAAATCAAATATTCACTGTAGTATCACACTTATATACCTATACAAACGTGTCGAGAGCTCAATGTGTGAATACAAATGTGAACATCCGTCCATATGGCTATTTGCATTGTTACCTTATTTGCTGTTGTTATTCCACAATTGGAACTTTTTCCAAATAACAGAAGCGAATTCATAACCAAGTCTGCATGTTGGGAGCGGTGTCGATTGCTGTGGTACATAAACACAGCCAGCGTGTTAGAATTTCTCCTTACGTTGGGATTCTTGTCTATTTCCGTAATCATATGCACACTGTGTATTCATTTTGGAGTTACAGAGAGGTTCATGTTTCCGCTTAGCCTCAGCATCAATATGAACACAGTCTGACCTTGTGCAAATAGGAATTTTCTGGTTTAAGCATCGTTTCGTTAATGGCAATAGTCGTATGTTGATAAAAGCATTATGGTTCAAAAGTGCATGGAACTGATGATATAAGGATAGGCAAAAATAATCGCCTTCAAGTCGGCAATAACAACGCGTAGTGCGTAAGGTGGTTTTTTTTTCTAAAGGGGATATACGAAAGGGAGCTAAGGAGTGATTCACCTATTCTATAACTTGCAAAGCTTTAAAACCCAGAACCGCTGCTGTGGGAATCTTGAAATAAAAGTAGCTAATGTGAACGGTCATAATTTCCTATGCTAGAGTTTGGTGCCCATCGGCGCTTATATATCTACAAGCAAGTGTTTTATTTTCTTTCAATGCTATTTTTCCTTATCGAATCTTTGTTTTGAAATTTACAACAAGTATTCAAATCTTAATCCTATCTTAAACTAAAGTATCCTGCCATTGCCGCATCTTATTTTTGGTGAGTCGAATTTTGTATCACTGGACCAAGTCTAGTGTGTCCTTTCTTCTTAGCCGGATATGTCAGAGAAAATGTTGACGGTTTTGAGCGAGCAGGTTTGAGTGGGAGGACAACTTCGATATATATGACCTGCTTAATTTTCTTATCTCCGCAGTAATATAAGAAATTTTTAAGTCCTTGTGTATGTTATCATTCCTAATATACCATGAGGCACCACAAATTTGTCGCAGTATTCTAAATTATCCTCTCTGTAGCTTATTTATATTAGAAGCCGGTGCCGTTCCCCACAACTGAATCCCATATGTTCATAATGGCTTCAATATGGTTTTGTGGACGGTGATTTTATTTTCCAAACTGAGAGTGGACTGAGAGCCAACAAGCCAGTGGAGTTGAGCTATTTTTAGTTGAATGATTTTTGAGGCAATGCAATTTTTCCATTTGAGACGTCGATCAAATTGAATACCCAAATACTTAACGTGGTTATGAACGTGTACGAGTATGGTACTACCGTAAATAGTGAAGGCTAGGCAATTGTTCTATCTGAGAGAGAATGTAACCTGTACACTCTTAGAGGCATTTACTTTTACCTTCCATTTTTCGAATCAAGATTCTAGTGTATGTATTATATGAGACTGGAGTTGTCTGGAAGCCATTAATGGTCAAGTGCTAGTGCTCAAGAATTTAGTGTCATCAGAGAAAGTTGAAGTTTGAATTAGGGAATGAATAGGTATGTCAGAGGTGTAGCTGATGTATAGGTATAGGTAGATATAGTATAGAGCCTAGTATACTATCCTGGGGAACTCCTGCTGAAACTTTTCTTTGAGTTGAAACAGAGTCCTTAGATTTTACTACAAAAAACAATTGATCCTTCAGACAGCTCTCCAACAGCTTGTGCAAGCAAAAGTTGACTTTTTTATTTATGATTTCTGCTTTCATATGAAGGTTCAGAAATGATGTATTTTTTTTTTTCTTTTTTTTTTTTGTAAAAGAATAATCTTTTTAAATTTGATGCATTATTTATGGTTTTTGATGGCTATTGAAGAAGCTCAAATAATTTATTCAAATAATTTATTTATGTATTTGAAATCCTTTTTTCTCGAACGAAATAGGGAAAAAAATTTTATTAATTTTTGGATCGACATTCGAAAACTATTGGATTTCAACTTTGAAGTCCAGTGGCTCAAGTGTGGTGCCATCGTTATTCATTTTTGTCTGATGTGTTGCAATAGAAATCGCCCCAATAATCGTACGAATACATCACCATCTCAATTTGTTGATTTTGTTTTGAAAACTTTCTGTTCGTGGCCGCAAGAAGACGTAAAAACTTTGGGGGCCAACGAAATATAGAATATTTTGAAATTAACTTAGTGGAGAATTTTGCCTGAATTCTTTCATAACAGTCTTAGTTATGTGACAAATTGCACCATATTGTCGAAACCACTGTTAGTTGAAAGAGAATCTGTTTCGCTACATTTCTAGAATGAGAAACTTTTACAACATTTGATATCTCGATATTTTGGTGATATCTTGGTAGCGATATTCACCAGCGACCTTGTAGAAATTTGCTTCCATCAGTCCAATAATGCAAGAATTGTTTGTAAACACGGCGGGATTGGTGTTACTGTAAAACTGACATAGCTTCGAAGAATTGAGTATATGAAGATCAACACAAAGTCTTGATTAAAGATAGGTAAAAATATTACTAGGTAATTTTGCAGTAGACGACATCTTGACAGCGTTACATATCTTGACAGCTGCATATTTTCTAACATTGTTATGAAGACGGCAAAAGGAAAAACCAAAGTAAACTAAACTAAAACCAGCTTCAATGAAAATTAGATATTCCTTTAGTTTGAAAACTGCAAGATGTTATGATAGCGTTCTTGAGAGATGAGGAAGAATAACTTAAATCGGGGTTAGGCTACCAAACGAAAAAACATTGAGTTATATGTTTTGACGCTGGCCGAAATGGTCTATTTATGATCCACCGGTAAAATCAGGTGAAATATTAATCCATGCCAGGACAGGATATTTAGGCATTAAGATTTATAACAGCCAGCTATCCTGATAGACGGAAATCACTCAATCGATTTAAATTATCATGAAATACAATTGTTCAAAAGAGATTCGGTGCCTTAAATGCTTCCTCCTAAATGTTACATTTTTATCATATTAAATGATATACAAATTCATTCCTTCACACTAAGAGCTACAAATGATAAAAATGTCAGATTCTATGCAAATTTGTGGTCACAAAACGAACAGTCTTTGACTTAAAGATATTGCATTACTATGCATAATGTTCAATATATATTTTCTCTTCCTTCTCCTTTGCCGACACTTTGGGTATGAACAAAAAGTCACTGTCCTCCTTGGCGCCAAAAGAAATATGCCAGCAAGTTTCCATTCATTCGAGTAATTTCATTGCTCTTGCAAGTGTTGTTATTGCAGGGGAATCGTACAATCAACTTGAAAACTTTATCACGCCCATATTCAGTGAAATATTACAAAGACATTTGTGGTGACACAAAAGTTGCAAAAGTCATGTTGCGATTGGTGACAGGGTGTTTGTCTGTCTCTTAGCATAAAATACGACGAAGAAGAAAAAGTGTGTACCAGGGTTTAGGCTCTGTCATATTTTGCAGGCAGCAGTTATTTAGAATATTTGTTTATTCACAACAGCCATCGATTAAAGTGCAATTTTATTGGCATCGAACCAAACAATATAAGGCATTAAATAGCGACCAGGCAAAGGAAGTTGTGATATTTTGTTTTCTCGTATAGATTGAATTGCAGATGTACGTATTGGAGTTGTAGGTACGAAATTTACAGCAACCGATATTGTTGTATTTAATTCCGGTAAGTAATTTGACAGATACACGTGGAGGCAAATTATTGCTACAATTATTCCAAAAGATGTCCTTACAGGACATCTATAATATAAGGTATACATATCTGTAATAAAAAAAGATCAATTATTTTTCCAACGGCTTTAGTTTTTTATATTGATATAAATGCAATCGAATTACTCTAAATAGCGTAGAAAAGATAAGATTTCATATTCAAAAACTTGATTGATTCAGTATTGTTTGAATGCTTGTCAAAAGTGGATACCAGCAGAGAGAAAATAAGCCATATTTCTTCGATAAAGTAAAAATATAAGCCAAATGTAAGCTAAAGATATGAATAACGTTTGCGGCCCTGATGTTGTAACAACCAATTATGTACAATTTAGATTTCGTTGATTTCTTTCCAGTAAATTTGGATGTCAAAAAAAGCTTCTCTGGAAGGCCAATTGTTTAAAATATCGACAGGGTAATGGGCATTTTCAAGTCAAATCGACCGTCATTTAAACAACATTTTGTACTTAATTTTATTTAAAAAAAAAGTTTCGAACTTGACCACCACTATAAATAGTTTTCAATTAATTATTAAAAATTCCCAATTATCGCAAAGCTTACTTAAATCTTTGCCTGGGCAATTTTTTTTGGTATTAAACCGATGTCTATAAACTGCAGCCTTTAGCGTAAAGAACATTTCAGTAGCCCATCACCAGGCCAGTGAGAGTCCTAGAAGAGTACTTTTAACTTATACTATATTTTAGTTAAATTGGATAATGCACTTTAAGTAGGTGATTTTTAGAATATTATATTAACCACACCCAAAATTAGCAGAATTTCTTAAAAAGTATGAATTATTTGGATTTTTTTAGTATCTATACAAAATATAGTGATTTTATCTGGCTTTTTGAATTTTTGACTGAGAAATCTGAAAAATTCTCGTTTTTCTAAGGATATGTTTATATACATATATATGTATGTGCAATGTTTTTTTCTACTACACCATTTCCAAATGAAATTTGAAGAATTCCAATTGAAATTGGAAACACATCAATTAAAAATCGAAATTTTCTTTTGAAATTCAAAAAACATCAATTGAAAGTTATCTATTTGAAATTCAAAAGACATCAATTGAAAATCAAAATTTAAATTTGAAATTCAAAAGACATCATTTGAAAATCAAAATTTCCATTTGAAATTCGAAAGACATCAATTGAAATTCAAAACACATCAATTAAAATTCAAAACATATCAATTGAAATTCGAAAGTTATCAATTGAAATTCAAAAGACATCAATTGAAATTCAAAACACATCAATTGAAATATTAAACTTTTTGTTCATTGTGTTGAATTGTAATAACTGGTAAAACTTGACAAGAATCGGTGAATAATCGATTTAACCGGTATATTCCTCGAACCATACTTTTTAACCAGTTGTTTCGAATTTAGTCAAATTTCTGTAGCACTAAGCTGTGAGAGTAAAAAGTGGAGGGCATTGACATACTTCTTCTGGCACTACCCTTACAAATAACTGACTTAAGCCAAATATTCTTATCTTCATATCATTCAAGTAGCCAAATTTAGCATATATCATGTGCTTTGATGAACTAAATTCTAACAATGGAAATAGAATAACCATAACCTTAATCGTACATACGATAAGAAATTATCCATTCATCGAAGTTTGATTCTTCTTTTCTTATTCCTAATTCGAAGACTGCAACTACTTAGTATGTTGTCAAGTGTGTTATTTCATAATGCAATAGTAAAATTCGATAAAATCGAATCGAATCATAATGCAATAGTAAAATTCGATAAAATCGAATGGATATCCAAGTCCTAACTGGTAACTGCCATATAAATTACATAATTCAGCCTATGTGTTCTTAGATTCATATTATTCATTAATTTATTATAATTTAGCACTTATCAGACACTTAGAAAACTTAGATTTGAGGCAGAAAACAGACTGTTTTACCATGCCAATTAGGATAGCGCATATTAAAATCGGGCCATCAAAACAAAGCAATAATTTCTAAGCAGAGACTTTAGCATTTTATGAACTTTATTTCTTTATTGTACTTTACTTCAAAGTATTTTTTGAAGTGAACCTAGCAAATCATTCCACCCTCTTTACAGTCCTTCACACAAAGGGCGTTTGGTAAAAGTGTGTGTAAATAAATCAATTCACCTGATCGAAATTTTTCCACTGGTTTTAATACATATTCAGCATAGTTTATTCTTCTAAAAGGACATCTCTCTAATATAAATGTGATAAAGTACTTAAAGATGTTACCGAAATCTTTTTGCCCTAAAATTATCATAAATATTTTTCCATAATTGGCATTAATTGCACAAAATTTTAGTTGTCTATGAATGGAAATTTGGTAATATTTTTGTATAAAAATGATGCTTATACTTACATTTTTTACCAAAACTTGTTATAAATAATGTTTATACTTATCCTTTTTTATCAAAACTTTTTAAAACTGCATTTAAAATAAATATACAAACGTTCCATGAACACACCTAATATGTATAAGATTAAATCAAATTGTGCTTTATACTACCCTTTTTGCCCTTTTTGGAGTAAAGATATTGTGAATTCTTCATAAGGAAATCTCTCAAATCTCTTGAGAAATTATCTGATTAAGAGGCGCCATAACATTCATCAGCAGGTAAATCTGCCTTCCCAGCCTTCCCTTGCCTTCCTTTAACTTGCCAAACCCAAAATACAGTTCACAACCTACGCCAACTGGGTCCAGTGTCGATCACCACATCAAATTGATTGCAGCAATAACAAAAACAGTCCATTTGCCCCAGCTGCATTCAATCAGCTGCGACTTCTTTACCCAATTTTATTCATGGTCATTTATTTCTACACCCAATTTTATTCAACTTTGTCAAAATTCAGATAAATATAAAATAAGCCATTGGAAGATTACGGCATTTTTGAGGTTCAAAAAGTATCAACAAAAACACAAAAGTATTGCCTTCATCAACCCCGTTTTTCATTTTTTTTTTTTTTGCACTTTAATATAAAATCCTTACAAATTAACAAGGACCAAAATATACCAAGTATTTATAACTTGCGCTGTGTCTGTATTTTACTGTCTGCTGCAACCACAAACATCTTTCACACAAAGTTTTCACATCCATTTGATACTTTCGGTAAGTAATTAGTAAAGTCTAACAGGAGTTTAATTGATACGAATAGCAACAAATTGATGCCATATCCTTCTTTGAAAGCATACATTTACGATATGTGCTGCTAAGACTGTTAATAAGCATGCTTAGAAACACAATAAAATATAGGCAAATTCTTTGTGAATGTCACGTATTTAAATTTGATCACTTAGACACAAACTTTAACTAGACAGTGATATTACGGCATCTAATACTGGGTACAAATATCGGGTTATCCATTTATCGGTTTCAAAAGTAAAGTTAAATAAAACACACATAAAGTTATGATTTCGATGAAACTTTTATATTTAGTTATAATGATCGGACTTTGCCATTATGTGCAAAATAAAATGTCATTTTATTGATCGACTGTGGATTGGTGGCAGCAGTGGATCCTTTTAAGGTAGTTTCCGTCTACTTTTTCATATATTTCAGGTGATATTTCAGAAAATAACGAATGTTGGTTTTTAAATGCTCAAACGTTTAGGAATTAACCGTGCCAAAACGGTCTTTGACATAGCCTTACAAAAAAGAGTCTAACGACTTCAAATCGCACAATGTTGGTGGCCAATTGACGTCGCCAAAACATGAAATTACACTTGCTGGAAACTTCTCATGCAACTAAGACAAAATCGGTCATGTTGTGCGGCTCTCAGCACCATCTTGTTGAAACCACATATCATCCAGTTCATAATCTTTAATTATACAAAAAAAGTTAGTTATTATGCGGCCAAAGCGGTCTAAATTGCCGGTAAAGATTCCTTCAACGTCATTTTCGTAAAACAAAAAACGGGCCAATGTCATATCATGCCTCATATGTCATGTCATATGTCATGCCTTCAGACCATAATGCGTACCAAACGGTCATTTTTTTGCGAATGAAAATGCTTTTCTATAATCACTTCTAGGTTCTCTGAGCCCCATATGGAACAATTTAGCTTGTTGATGCAACTACCGAGTGAGAAATGAGCTTCATCGCTGATGAAAATTTTGTTCGAAAAATCACCATTGAAAACCAGTCGATGTTGAAACCATCTATGGAATTGTGAGTGGTCAGCCGACTTTAGTTGTTGCGTGAGTTAGATTCTATATGGATAGAGGTGTAAATCTAAATGCAAAATATGCCATAGTGAGCAGTAAAATGGGCCCAATTGCAGAGAACGCCATTGAATCGACAAATTTGGATTATCCGCCGCACTTTCTCTAATAGAAGCGATATTTTCGACGGTGTCTACATTGCGATGATGCACAGAAATGGCAACATCTGTAAGACTTTCAGTCTCCTCGAATTTCCTTATAATCTTTTTTTTTCCTTATATATCCTCGATTATGACGATCATGATCTCTCTGTAATAAACAAAAAAATCCCCTTTTGAATCACCACTTCTGTAGTAAGTTTTACATATTTTTACGCATTCTTCGAATGAATGAATGAATTAATTAAGGTAGTAGACACCGTAAATTATCTCGGAATTTATTTAGATAAATTTTTGTATTTCAATGAGCATATTAATCGTATTTTAGAAAAAACCAAAAAGGCATTTTTGGTCAATAAATTGAAACCGCGCACCAAAATCAACCTGTGCCAATCTCTAATTATATGGGTCTATTTGACTTATGGGTGCCCCGTATGGTTCAACATATACCCAACATACATGGAAAAAATACGTAAAATTGAAAGGAAAGTTCTTGGAGTGTGTACATCGACATATACGGGTAGATCTCCGCAGAGCGTTTATTTAAAATACACATCAAATGTAATATTGTATAATAACGCTGATATAAGCAGAATAGATGATTTTAAAACTCATTTGAAACCATATTGTGCAATATAATTAACATAAAGAAAACGATCTAATTAGTGCGCCCTATTATATAAATACGGCCTATATAGAGAATACAATTCAAAAAGGATTTGTACCGCCAGAAACTTTCTTATATCAAGATAGTCGAAAGGTTATACAAAACGATGATGGCGTTCCAATTTTCTACCATCATTATCGGAGGGCTACAACAAAGGCAATAAATATCAACGAAGTTAGTGAAACAGGCATACGATTTAGCACTTGACATTATCTCCAGATTAGAGATCAGTAAATACTCTTGGATCACTTAATATAAAGACGCATTTTTTATGAATTTTCGCTTTTACACCTTGACTCTCTTTTACCCCTCCCCACTCTGATATAAACGTAATGCTTCTTTTTCTCCTCTTTAATTTTTCATTACATTACATACTCGTATATCATAATTCCTCGCATGGACTACTATTTATAATAAAAAAAATTATTACTTAAGTACAATAAAATAAGATTGTACTAGAGTTCTCAATATGGGGCGTAACATAAATAAAATAACATAAGAACTATTGTTTATTTCAGTATGTGAAAAATATGATAAACATAAATAAATAAAAAATAAATAAATAACAATTCATATAACAGGTATTTAACAGTTGACAGCATTGCTAGACCGTTTTGAAACCACTAATGGATAAGCCTTTATTGTACGAAATATATAAAAATGCTTACTTTTGGATCATCACTTTTGTAGTAAGTTTTAACTATTTTTATGCGTTCTTCTGTTGTTAAACCATCGATATTCGTAAATGGTAAATCTTTTACTAATAAATAATACTTCAGATAACAAGTACATATTTAACTGCTGACAGCCTTGCCAGACCGGCAGTTTTCTAGGGTGTCCCAACAAAAACGCAAGATTTAAATGACTGATACAGCAATTGAATTGTTTCTCTGGCTGTATGACATGTGGCGCCGTCTTGTTGTGAAACCACATGATTTCCACATTCATTTCTTCAATTCTGGGCACGAAAAAAACTGGTTATCATTTCACGATACCGAACACCATTGACTGTTTGCGCTTGACATGCCTCATTTTTATACAAAAAAAGTTCAATGATTCGTCCAGCCCAAAATCCACACCTCACAGTGATACGTTGAGGATGCATTTGCCTCTCGTGAAACAATCCAGGACTTTCCTCACCCCAAATGCGACAATTCTGCCTACTGACGAAGCCATCAAGATGGAAATGGGCCTCGTACTGAAGATGATTTTATCGGTAAAATCAACATTTTCATGTTGTCTCTCCAATACCCAATTAACGAACTCCTTTCGCTGTCCATGGCCAGCTGGCTTCAGTTCCTGAGTCAATTGAACTTTGTATGTATGAAGATGCAAATCTTTCGTCAAAATTCGCTGCATAGTGGATTTGGTTTTTTTGTTTTGGCAAATTTATCCATTAATCTCTTTGTAGCTGACTCTTTTGGAGCATTATTGTGACCCCAAATTGATCGCAATTTGCAAACTGTAGCCGCAAAACTTTCACCATTTTGGTAAAACAATTTCACAATGAGAATGCGCTGTTCATTCGTATAGCGCTCCATTTTTACTAACCTCGTACCATCTACTAGCAAACAATAACAATTGTTCAAATGTCAAACAATGACACTTCGAATGGCGTTAAATTTAAATCTTGTGTTCTTGTTTGGACACCCTTTACAAACTGAGTGACTAAGTAACCATACAGACGTAATGCGATAGCGCATCTAAATCATCATTACCTAGGTAATAAATTTTCTTGAAGAAAAATATGTTCTTACAATTTTGAAGTTTCAGTGATTCTTAAATAATTTTTAAAATTTAAAATGTTAAAATCTTGCGTTGAATTTTCACTAAGGCCTGAATTGAATTGAATGAATCATTTTAAGTAATTAATGGAATGAAGCACTCTCTTTCTTTCTGTAAAGTAAGAATATGTTTCTTGTTATCTAGTAATTTAAGGCAATGTTTGCCAATAGTCCTAATTATTAAATATGCATATTGTCCAGTGTATTCTTTATAAGTTAATTTAAGCATTAATTTAATATCACAATTACTATTAGCATACGTAAAACGATAATATTTCAGGCCACTTGTTTTTACAGTATTTTAACAAATACATCAAGATATGTTTAACTTAAGCTATCTTAATTGTTCATAATCATTGAACCGATTAGAACGGTTTCAAGAAATTGCTCAATTTTGTTATTAAAATTCTTTTGTATAATAATAAAGCAAAGACATAATTTATTTTAATTACTATCATGTTTAAGGAACCAAGCAAAACCTACATATGCTAGAAATGCTCTTTGTTCTTCGTAATATAACCGAATATAAACAGTCTTTTGTTCTCATCAAGTATGTATAATCACATAAAATATCATTTAATCAATGAGGTTCGAGTTGCATGAAAAGAAGAATACTGTTGTTTTTAGTATTAATATTTTATCTAAGAGATAAAGGATATGTGAACTACGTCCATAAGTTATTTCTTATAATTGCCTACTAAGCGCTTTATGTAGAATTCTTGATAAATGTTACACAAGTTTCATTGGCAACGACAAAGTATACATATAATAATCACTATTTAATTAACTTATAATACAAATAATATAAATAAATACATTTGAGAGGATATAAAACTTATACAGTAAGAAATTATATGAAGAAATCTTCTCTAGTTAAAACAGTGAACTTGATAATTGGTTTTGAAAGTTTACAGTTTTTGCAGTTTGTTAAGGATTCTTTAAGATAAATGCGAAATTAATGTTTGTTGTGATTAATTTATATCATATATGTACTTCATTGAACAAATTTTCAATGTCTGATGCATGTAAAACTGTAATCCGTAAGCTCTTTAAATATCCAAATCCCTATAAAGTGCATTCCTCTATGTTGTAAATAATTGGATTGGCATAAAAAATCCACTAATAATCAGTTGAGCCATTGAAAGGTGTTTCTGTTCATGTGAATAAAAGCATATTTTCACACTTAGTTGGTGAGGTGGAATCAATGTTTTTAAATCTAGCAATCCATTAATGTGTAGCAACGTCGCTTTATACACATTACAGATTTTTAAAGAATTTTCCTTTTTCACCTAACTCTCGTTAGTTAAACTCGTAAGCGACAAAGTCATTGTTCCAACTTCTAACGTTATTTGTCATCTGACACCACATTGCATATACAGGTGCCCTAGCAAATATTTTGTTTATCGACAAAATAGCAACATAATTTGTTGGGTTTACGGTCTTGTAAACAACAATAAATCTATCTTAACGTCTGTTTTTGTTTCAGGTATAAAGAAGAGGAGAAACCCGTAAAGCTGCTGATTTTATAGTAGTATTCGGTTCGTTTGGGCATTTTTCAGGCAATGACACACTAAAATACATGTGAACGCAATTGCCCAGGCCTTTTGTTTGCTGAGCTTTGTAAAACGCCAATGAAATATCTATGCAAAATACATGGTGGCTGATGAATGTTACCACTAAGATATTGTTCAAGTATAATGGAAAAGTTGTTCCTTTCAGAAATACGCCTAAAAGGAATCGCTTTCAATAACAAGCGAATTTCGAGAAACTACACATTTCAGTGGCCCACAACGTCCTGTTATATCTATGTTATTGATTCGTTTTTCTTGAGAAGTCACTACAAAACAAAACCAACAGTTTTGTATGAATTAGAGCAGTGCCTCCGAATGACAATTGAAGCAATTCCTGCTGCAATCCTTCAGTTTGAAAGACATCCTATTTTGAAATATATTTGTAATAGAAGACGACGTTTGTTCTAAGAATATAAATAGTAATGAAAAAACGTCCTATTCTGTATAATCAATAAATAGAGATACCACACAAGTTTCGAAAAATCGCTGTTTTGAAAAATTACTAAAACTTGTAAATTACTGGAGTTTTTGGGAAAGGCAACAAAAATGCGCCAAAATCGACAGAAATCTCGATTTCATCCGAACTGCTCTAAGGTTATTTTCCCTTTTGACCACAGACTTATTATAAGAATTAAACAAAGAAAGACAAAAACGTTTGAGAGATCAAAACGCTTTTGCAAGGTGCCTCATTAAAGCTATTTTTCTAGTTCAGTTTCCAAAATAATCACTTAGTTTGATAATGACCTAATTCTTTTCAATTTTTTTGGAAATGATCTTCTTTACATTTGAAAACGAATCCATTTAATAGATTCCAAAGATTTTAAAGATTTCAAAGATTTCAAAAATTTCCAATAAATTTAAAGATTTCAAAAATTTCCAATATTTTAAAGATTTCAAATATTTTAGAGATTTCTAAGATTTCAAAGATTTTAAAGATTTCAAATACTTCAAAAATTTCAAA
>JAHXMU010000590.1:93186-109818 GCA_019455685.1 Philornis downsi
AAAGATTTAAAAAATTTAAAAGGGTTAAAAAATTTAAAATTAAAAGTTTTGGGAGATTTAAAGGATTTAAAAAATTTGAAAGCTTTGAAAAATTTAAGATATTTACAAGTTTTAAAAGATTTAAAAAATTTAAAAGAATTACAATATTTAAATGATTTAGAAGATTTAAAATATTTAAATGATTAAAAAATTTGATTTGATTTCATTTCGTTCTTAATGCTACATATAAAATTTGCATACTGAACGTTGCCTGAATAAAAGGTTTCTGAAGTATACTTAGTGGTAGGGGAAACATTATGCCCCCACGTACATCGCTTACCCAAGTTTAGTATTTAAAAAGAAAATTAGTTATCCAGCAAAACGAACTAGAAGTCCTGAAGTGAGCTCCTTGATATGGACTTAAATATTAAAGCCGGTACTTGGAGTTTCGACTATTTTTTGTTGTGTAATTTTCAATTATCGTCGTCCGTAAATAATAGGATGCCCATTCGTTACGTATTCAGTACCAATTTTTGTTTCTCTGACATCATGTTTCTAATCTTCTGTATTTGAGCTTATTAGCTCTGTGTAGATTTCCTCCAATTTGCCATGTAATGAATTTGTTCTCAGGTGCAAACAATATGGTTTCCAGACAACAACAATAAATTTGTGTGCAACAAACGTACGAATACAAATCGAGAGATTTTTTTATCTTTCATGATTTGAACAGCAGTAAATCTTACTTACCACGTAGTTTGTTTTTTGTGTGTTTTCAAATTCTACTGCAAAATTCAGCACACAAAAACTATAGTCTGGTGTTTTTGCTGATGTCGGCTTTATTTTTCTGCAATATATCTCGGACAATGCCAACACAAATTGGATTGGACACAATTGTCCAGGTGTTTTGTTTGGGCCATTTAAGTGAATTGTAAATAGGAATAATGGAACAGGCTCATTCTCGGTGAGCAGTGATGTTCACATAGGCATTTGGACAGTTGTAGGAGAAATATTTAAACCTCTTACGCCTTGGTTGCTCTTTAATATCTTCGAATTAGGCTGTAAAATGACAAATACGAAGCAAATATTATACTGCAACAATTTTAAAGAACGAATATTTAAATTTTATTATAGATATTTGCTGTAAGATTGTTGATATCGAAATGTTATGGTTCAATTTTATGGTGTTGTTGTGGTTGTTTTAAAACACAATTATTTGGATAGCAATTATCGACAACAATACTGGAGTGTGTTGTTAGCAAGGTATTGCAAATTTTGTACAGGGCGTCCGTCGGGAAGTTATACTATTTTGTTTGTTTGTAATTTTTGTTTAGATGACAGAGAATGGTTCTTATATTGATAAATGTTTTATTCAATGTCGGCAATTATGTATGGAATATAATATTAGATAAATGTCCGCTTCTGTTAGCCTTACAAATGCGAGCACATTTTGAGCACATATTTCATTATATTCTCACACATTTCACGCGGTATTTCATTAATTTCATTATGAATATTTTCTTTGAGTTGTTCAAGCGTTTCTGGTTTGTTTGCATAAACTTTGCTTTTCAGATATCCCCACAAAAAGAAGTCCGGAGCAGTCAAATCAGGCAGCCGTGGAGGCCAATAAACATCACCATTTATTAAACAAACTTGTTGTGGAAAGAGGTCTCGCAGTAATTCCATTGTAATCCTAGCTGTATGCGATGTGGCACCGCCTTGTTGATACCGCATGTTAATCAAGCCCAAAGCATGCAGTTGTGGCGTTAAAAAGTTTTCAATCATATCACAATATCGCTTCCCATTGACAGTTACCGTCACGCCGTTTTCAGTTTCAAAGAAGTGAGGTCCAATGATTCCCCCTGACCAAATTGCACACCATCCCATTACTTTTAATGGATGCAAAGGTGACTGATAAATAATTTGAAGGGTTTCCATTGCCCAAAACCGACTATTCTGTTCATTCACATATCAATTCAAATGAAAATGTGCCTCGTCACTCATGATGATTTTGAAAATCAGGGTTGTCATGGGCGAGCTGCAACATCGTACCGGCATATGTACGGCGGCGTAAGTTGCCTTGTGGAAGAAACTTTGTGTATCAACTGAATCTTAAATGGAAACAAATTCAAATCTTTGTACAAAATTGTGGCCAAAGTTGTTCTTTGAAGATGAAGCTCCTGAGCACGGCGTTGAATTGAGGTTGATGGATTATTTTGAACACTTTCTTGAGCAGCAGTAATGTTTTCAGCCGATCTTGCAGTACGTTGTGGTCCATGCTTGGCCCTATCAGCTGCAGACCCTCTTTCTTCGAAATCATTCACCATACGATAAATAGTGCGTCTTGTTGGCACATTGTTTCTCCCAAAAATTTCACGTAACTTTCTTATCGTCACAGTAATCGATGATTGATTTTGATAAAATGTTTTAACGATTAAAACATGTTGGTTTATCGAATATTTTTCCATAATAAATTTGCCACGTCTCTACTTTACGACTTCCAAATATGAACTGCAAAGGCTAATGTTTACCAAAATGGCGGCAAAACAAAGTAGTATAACTTCCCGAAGGACACCCTGTATTTATTTGCTTGTGCAAAGGCTGTTTCAAACAAGCATGTAATTATATTTTTGTTTACGCCCATATGGCATCCGCGCCTAGCTGGACGGAAGTCTCATGGTTGAAACCAGAGATATACTCCCTCTACCTATTTCTCCACCAGCCGGCAACCGGACCACTTCGCCAGCCGCCATCAGCATACTGATAAAACCCAAATAACAAATGATGTAAGTTAACCGCATACCTGTTTCTTTTCATCTCCTTCAATACGAAATCCCATCGTAAGTATACACATCCCGCCAAGAATCTAACTTCTTCAACAAAACCTCCAATTTCTCTCGACGAATCTAAGTTCCAAATGAAATTTTTACACCAAATCTGACAGATTTATCTTTTTATCTTTTATATGTGGGGCGACCACGACCGAAACCGCCTCGGAATTCGACATCACCGGCACCAGCGCCAACATCACCCTTCTTGTCAGCACCGCCTGGAGCACGCCTGTAAGCCGAACGATCCTCACCAGTTTTGCTGGCATCAGTGGAGCGAGCGGCAGCAGCTGGGCGGGGACGAAAGGTCTCGGGCCTACTAGGACGCTTGAGAGTGGCAGGAACGATCTCCGGGGGCAAATGCAAGTAGCTGCGTAGGAACTCAATTCCCTCATTCGTCAAATACCAGTAGTAGTGTCTCCATGCGAATTGTTCCTTTACCAAGCCGCGAGAGTGGAGAGATGGCAATGTTTTAATGACATGCAAATTGGGGGACACTCTCAAGTTCAGGGTGCTTAGGAGCGTGGTTATTTTTTTTCGCTACGATAACACCCTCCTTAAAGAGATGTTCATAAATGGCGACACGATGAGCTTTTGGCATAAACATCCTGAGCGTCCTCTATCGTGCAGTCACCGGACTAATAATTGTATTTTACAGAATTGGTACATAATCCATAACGTTGTGTTGTAAACCATGGTTGCGAATATATGAGATTCTTTCCGGTAGTAATTTTAGCGGCTATCCACCTGTCTTTTTATTATAGCTGTAATTTTATTAAACTATTTGTACTGTATTTGGAAATTTGGTTTATATTATCGATAACTAATAAAGCTGTTTGTCAGGAGTTTGAATAGAAATCATGTTCATTCCGGAAATGAATTCAGAAATTTTTCGTAAGGTCGTATCCATTCCCCCAACCTCTACTGTATCGAACAAATGATCGTCCTAAAGTTCTCTCGCGTTATTGCAGTCAGTTTTGAATACCAAACTCGTAGGGAAAGAGATTGTAATCGGGCAAACCCCGTATAGAGTCGTTAAATAAATATCGAAATTTAAATGAATGGTGTTTTGTTCAGCATGCCTTAAAGGTATTGTCCTGGATATAACGTGAAATCATTTTTGCTTAATTCTTTCCCCCGTATGTTCTTGTCGAAAATATTTGCCAACCGTCGCAACCCAAACAGCGTATTTAAATGTACTGAATCTCGCTTGAATCTAAGAACCTTCACTATATCCCATTTATGGAATGCAGGGGACACCGTTTTGTTGTTCTCTTATAAAAATATTTTCAATGAAGTGACAAAATTGTACACAGTCAATAACGTCTTAACTTCATTAAAGTCCAGCACAACCTATGTAAGTTTGTTTCCATATTAAATAAATATATTTTAATATTTTAATTAAGAAGCTATGGAAAAAAACAGAAAAAACAACAACAATAAAAAACAGCTTAATAAGATTAGCATAAATAATTAAAATGAATGCCCATCAAATGTCTTTATCATCGTAGAATTTGGTATCATTTGAAGTGATTTATGTGCTACAAATACTACGGTTTCCTCTGCATTCCTAGAGATTTGTGCACATTTACAAAGAGCTGGCATGAAGGAGACCGTAAATAATTTGTGCTTTCAACAAATAAGAGTAAAACAATGAACATTTAATCTTATTTCCATTCATAGTTTCCCTGCTGACGAGATTGAATAAGAATTTAATTTAATGTTTTATGAGCGCCAAACAAACATGAATAAAATTACAGTTTATATTAAGTTGAAAGTGGAGAATTTAAAAGACTTAACATTAGCACTATTAATTGACAAATATGGGGAGGATCGTGCGAATAGTTCGTGAATAAATAAAAGTTTTTTTTTCTATTTGAATTACATTTTGGCGATGTGTTGATATTGCTAACAGTAACTTTAAAACGAATTATTAGCTAATCTCTTTACACATAAGCAAAGTTACCAAAAAGGCGAGAAAATCAAATATCAAAATATATATTTCAAATTAAAAATTACGATATTTTACAAGCCTTATGATCAAAATAATGACCTTTTGGGAAACGGACATTTGTACTGCGCCTATAGTTTGACCGCTTGTCGCAATCGATCTCTTTAATTTTTGTAAATAAAAATTTCAAGAATTTCATATCGCGTTCCTCGAAGCATATATGGATAAGATTTGAAAAAATCTATAATATTGTGTGTTATAGTGTCTCAATATCTAATGCGTTATATGCTGTAGTTTGATACAAGAATCTAAGAGAGCAGTCCCAAAACTAATAACCTTCTTTTAGCTCGATACACTTTTTCCAATGATACTCAATAATTTCTATACCCTGTTTATAGTAGGATTTGTCGAACTTCTTAAAATAGCCATCAACTGCAGACACCTCCTCTTCATTGTAGAAAAATCTTTTACCGTCGAGACATTTTTTCAAGTTTGCAAATAGAAAATAGTTCGAGGGAGCTTAATCTGGCGAACCAGATCCGTCATAAAGCAATTCGAGCTTTAATTAATTATTTTTAGCCATCGTAATAGTAAATGTGCGAACTGGAGCATTGTCTCGACGAAACAGCACTTTCACTTTCGCCAAATGAGGCTTTTTCCTATAATTTCATCACCTAAACGCTGCAATAAATTATCATAATATTTGTCGTTGAGGGGGTTTTCTTTCTAAAGATAATCAGTAAAAATAATACCCTGCACATCCCAAAAAATAGACGCCATGTTTTTGTCTGCAGATGGAACCGTCTTCGACATCTTTAAACACTATTCTCTCATTCCAGTTCACTGCTTTGACGGTTCTTTTGCCTCAGGTGTAAAGAGGTGGACCCATGTCTTATCCATGGTTATAAATCGACTCAAAAATTCGGTTTTATTGCGGTGAAATATCGATAAACACTACGCTAAAACATCTCCACGACTCTGTTTCTACTCTATTGTGCGCAGGCGTGGCACCCACTTTGTGCACAGCTTACTCATCTTTAAATCTTCGATTTATTATTATCTTATTATTATTATTATTTCTTAATTTTATTATTATCTTAACCATGTCTGGCGTGGACACCTCAATTGGTCGATCACTACGGTGTTCATCTTGGCAGCTCGTACGGCCTCGTTTAAAACCTGCTACGCAATATTCTATAGTCATAAAAGAAAGAGCAGACTCCCTTAGAGTAGAATTTAGCTCGGCTTTAATATTGGTTGGACTGAGACCTTTCAAATGGAAATATTGAACTACATAAAGGTGACCAATTTTTTTCATGTTTACAAATTCACTTAAGTCGTTTACTTTTGGTACTTTACGATATCACGATTTTTGTTTTTAATATCTGTGTTTTATTAAAAATTTAAATCTTGCGTTCTTGTTGGGCACCCTTATAACTGGAGAGTCTTTATTTCATTTGCCTTTTTGGAAATGTAAGTGGGGAGTCTGATGAACATTTAAAATTTATCATAAATTAATTTATACTCTTTTTGATATCTTTATTAAGATCACTATCAAACCAGGAAACAAATTGTAAATATAAAGTTCCTGTTAATACGGGGGGTTGATCGGACAGTGTTTTTATTTCATATGAAAGAAAATGAGAAATACGGGGGTTTAAAGAATTTATAATCCAATGGTTATCATTTATTGGCAAGGTTTTACCTTTTATTTCTGGAGATTATTGGAGATTATAAATGGAGATTATTTTTCCAAGCAGGGACTTTAAACGTTCAAATAAGTAGTTTATATATCGAGTGTAAAATGAGTACTGATACTTGGGCGAGAGTTAGAAGACGGCTTTATTACACTGCTAGAATGGTGGAGTGAAAGCTCTTTCCTTAACCGTGCTGGGCGTGTACTTAAAAATTAAAAACTTACAACTATCAGGGTAAGGAAAACTTGTGCACTTAAATAGTTCCTTCCCAAATGATTCTAAGAGTATAGATATTTAGCTCAAGCCCTGAAGTTAATGCTACCAATACGCAATTTTTTTAAAATTGCATTATTTTAAACATCAACATTTTTAACATATTATGTAATATTGGCTTTGAAATTGTTTTAGCAGCCACTACACCTGTTTCAATTGCTCTTGTGCTTATAGTATTTATTTAGTAGAGCAATGCGATGTCTAATTTGCAACTTGAAGTAAATTTCCATTAAATTTTCTTACTCCTTTCCAACCTGTACTGACATACAATGTGCATTGATTTCGATATCTTGATTCACTTTAAGATATTCGGTTATCACATAAGTTTAAACACATAAGTAAGATGTCCCCAGACTGCCGTAAATTAATTCCAACATGTTACGTATTTCTTGCTCAGACGCAATATATCCTTGACAAGACATTCATACCAATACTCCAGGGCTTCAGGGCACACACAAAACATATTTGCATCACATCACATACGAAATGAATGCAGAGCTACCGTGCAGCAGCCACATTCAGATCAGCACAGATGATATCAGTGTGACTCGTTAAATGCAACAGGAACTTTGTTTGTTTCCTATGATGAGATATGAACACACATTGCAAACACTGCATTCAAAAGGACTCTTGTTCAATTTTTCAACGCTCTTATATGTCTTATGAAAGGTAACTTCCTTTTTTTCATGCCAATCTGTAGCAGCGGCAGTTACAAAGTATTCGAAGCGGTTTCATGAACCACAACTGCATTGTCATCATCCCATTGCAACAGAACGTGAAAATTCTTTTATTCGTACGCACGTGAACGTTCTTACTTACTCTATCGAAAATGCTGTGTGAAAAAAAAAAATATTTGCCGCACACTTAAGTGGATTTTTTGTTTTCCACCGAAAAGTAATTGAATGAGACAAAGGAACTTAACAAAGGGCCATACGCACGAAATTAAGTAAGAAATTGTGACAGGATAAGAACAGAAAACGCTAATAGACAAAAGGAAGTAAAATGAATTAATTAATCTGATGCAATTTCCTGGCCGTGATGAGAGGTTGGTTCAATGTAATGGTGTTAAGTCGATATTCAGAAATTTAAGATAATTAGATATAAAAAAAAACTTCGATTTTGCAATTTTAGTCAACACATTTTGTCAACATTAAATCGTTTCGCCAGAAAATGTTTGGGTCATCCTTCGTATTGGAACATAGAAGTGTATGCGATTATGTAGAAGAGTAATACAGGGTGACGCATGAATTGTGTCACAAACATGCTGTAATTGTCAATGAGGAGGGTTATTTAAAGATGTCGAAGGAGTTTTGTTTATCCTAGAACTACGCCAAAGATGTAGCCGTATCGATTAGCACTTGAACAAACCATGGACCCCGACAAAGTTTTGCAATAGTTGCAGAACTGCTTTATAAATGTTGCAATTAATTGGGTATTGGAGAGACAATATGAAAATGCTGATTTTGTCGATAAAATCATATTCAGTGACGAGGCCCATTACATTTTGATGGCTTCGTCAAAAGGCAGAATTGTTGCATTTGGGGTGAGGAAAATCCTCGAGTGATTCATGAGAAGCAAATGCATCCTCAAAGTGTCACTGTGTGGTGTGGATTTTAGGCTGGAGGAATCATTGGACCTTTTTTTTATGAAAATAAGGCATGTCAAGCGCAAACAGTCAGTGGTGTTCGGTATCGTGAAATGATAACCAGTTTTTCTGTGCCTAGAATTGAAGAAATGAATGTGGAGGACATGTGGTTTTAACAAGACGGCATCACATGTCATACAGTCAGGGAAATAATTCTATTATTGCATTATTCATTTAAATCTTGCGTCTTGTCATCTAAATCTTGTTCTTTGACCACTTTACAAGTAGTCAAATGGCAAGAAGATCTATTTCGATATTTCAATTCTAGCACTATGGAGAGAGCCAAGTAACCACCAAACCGATTGTTATACCTGTTTAACAAAAGTTGCTGGATTTAATATGAAAAATTGAAAAACTATTACATACGCGAATGTCTCATCGGTTTCCAAACCAGTTCAACGTCCACCAAATGATCCACTACCAATCATTGCCAGTGCTACGAGCAGTGAGTCCGAAACATCTTCCACCAGCAGTGGCAGTGAGTATCAGACTGATTATGAACGCCATTGAGTGACTCAAGCTAAGCTGAATGATCTAATTCGGGATTTATATTTAATGAATCAAGACGCAGAATTGCTGGCTTCACACATGCAGCAGTGTAAACATCTTGCAGTTGGGGCAAAATTAACAATCTGTAGAGATTGGAGTTTGGAATTGGCTGCATATTTAGAAAAGAAAAACTGTATTCTATACTGTGCTGATATTGATGCTTTATTTTAAAAAATGAACCAGCCATATGACAAAACTGAATTCAGATTATTTATTGATAACTCTAAGTACAGTTTAAAGGCTCTTCTTTTGTATAATGGGAATGAAAAACCATCCATATCAATTGCTCATACCGTTAATACAAAAGGAAATTACGAATCAATGACTGAAATTTTGACATTACTCAAATAAAGCGATAATAAATGAAAGGTCTGTGGTGAGCTTAAGGTGTGTGATTTAAAATTATTTATATATATGTAGTATAGATATATATAGCTGAAGAGTTTTATAATAAATTAGCTGTCGAAGACTTTTCGTAATGATTTAAAAAAAAAATTGATTATACACAATGAAATGGCAATGTTAACTATTGGAATAGAAAAGCAAATTAAAACGTTTTGCTGCAAAATAAAACTCCATTCATTTATGTCTTATTAACAATTCCAACTCTCATTTAGTTTACAAAGATGTAATAGCTGGGCAATTGACAATTTAATTTTTTACCCAAAAAATTATTTTAAATATTGAACTTGTTTATTATTGATTGCGTTTCTGTTGGCATCTTACACCCATTTTGCCATACAAATGTTATCCGGTATACGTTAACGGGGATAATTTTGCACGCTAAGCTAAACGGGGATAAGTTGTATAAAAAAGTAGTAGAAAAATATGGAAAATAACAATGTGACCAAGTTCTCCTGTGCAAAAGTAAACAAAAAAATTAAGGCAGAAGGAGAATAAAAAAAAGTTAAACAAAAAAATTAAAAAACAATTAAAATAAATAATAAATAAAAGTTGTTAACAAACACAAGTTGGTGAATTTTGGTTTTGTGTGTTATTGACGTTATTGCCGTTTGTATTGATTTGTTTTGGTGTATGTATGAATGTATGTTTGTATGTGGCGAAGGTTGTTGTTCAGCGTAACAGTCAACACATTAGCGTCCCGAGTGGCAATAATTCGTCTTCCCGAAATCCCACCATTATCATAAACTTTAATAATGACACATAAAGAATGCGAAAAATGAATGAAATTATATAAATTTTGTATTCTTCGAGTAGTATATTTTATATATATGTAGATACCTGAATTGACATTTTTTGTATATCTTCTATCTAATGAATTTCTATCCTAATGAATTCCAATTTGAATCACTTTTCACAATGTTAGAGAAATACATTTAAATCATGTTAAACGAATTAAAAATTGATTTACCGAGATATAAAGAATTGCAATCTTTCAAGGGGGGCGGGATGTTTATTCCCAGAACCCACGTTTGCAAATTCTAAGATATAAATCCTAAATTTTTATCTCCACTGCAATTGAGACGTTTACACGTAAAGTTCTCAATTGTAATGAGATTGAGTGCTTTAGAGTAAACTTTAAGTCGACTGAACTACTAGAGAAATTATTTGATTTGCTCAAATCAGTTCTGATTCTCCCCCCATACGTGTAAGACAAGTTTGGCTGCACAAATAATCCTGTATTTGATTGAAGGTACAATCTCTAATAAACTTTGGAAACGAAAACTAATCCCCGCTTTTTTATATTTTTATAAATCTCTTGAGGTAAATATATGTCAGAAGTGAACCCGTTTCTGCCGAACCAGACATCCTTATTTTTTGTTCTGGGAATAAACAGTATGGATTTGTTTGTTTTGGATTTGTTTGGATGATAAAATAATCACTAATAAGAACGAAACATAATGAATAAACATTTCATAAATAGCAATGCTGCCAAGTTAATTTGCTAAGCGTTGATGCGTTTTTTTTTTTTTTGGTATCCATATCGGTATCCTATATAGGATTCCAACAAAACGCAACCATTATTTCACAAAATAGCCATTTCTTTGTACGTTGATTCTATGAAAATATATTCCCATCTTCAGTTCCATAGATGATCCAAAGGTTTTGTAATTTTCATAAATTTTTTTATCGATATAACTGCATTTAATGTCTCCAGACACATTAATCACATTCGTTTACTTAATGCCCCCATTTTTTTACGTTCAAGTTACTGTGGTGAGATTTATATGATACTTATTTATATATGTATGTCTGCATATAGTAAGTGAAAAACTACATCATATTTCCTCTCATTCTTTAAAGTGTATTCGTACACGTTGTAGGTTGTTGAGAAGAGTCACCAGAAAAAAAGTGACATCTATGATGGCTCTCTTTTATAAAAGTAAAATGTATGACCACCACTTACCCATCGACGAAGATAAGAAGGAAACTGCAAAGAAAATCTTTTGCAGACAAGAAAGTATGAACGTGGATTGGATGCTGAAAGTAATATCGATTCCAGATGCAGCGCACGTAAGTGATATTTACTTAAGTTGTTCATATTATCATGCGAAACTTAGAGATTATAAAGGAATGGATGTTTAAGACCTTAATATTTAGCAAATGCAATATAATATAAAATACAAAACGAACAAATTTTAAATTATCATCCATTTTGTTTTCGGCAGCCGTACAAAACTGAAATCGGCCTCAATTTTGAAAAAATTTTAAATGACTTTAAAATTAAAAAAAAAAATGCATCATACTATCTTTAATAAAGTTAATTGATATTTGCTCTCGTATGACTACAAATGATGTCAAACTGTCTAAATATTTAGCTTAGACCTTTGCACTATATATGGATTGAATAAATGGATGTCTAGATTTTATACCATCAGAAACTGTAATTACATAAGATTGTGAAGTCGCAGACATATCACATGGCTCTGTTATTTCGATTTTACATGAAAAACTTTGTAAACAATCCTTTCAAACAGAAAACACAATAATTGAATCAGATTTTTAGATCTCAAAAGATGAAACAAAAGGTGTGATTCAGGAAATTTGGAGCGGAAACAGAAAAATAACTATGACAGCGTGATGCTACGATTTAAATGTGAAGCCCTCTTTCGACAAACAAATGCCCGACTGTACCAGACGTTGATTCTACCTGTCTTGTTATATGGCGCAGTATCCCGGGTTGTGAAGCAAGTGGATGAATCAGTGCTGGCAGTTTTCGAGAGGAAAATATATAGACCCATCATCGTTAAAGTTAAGTATAGGCGTCGCATAAACAATGAGATGTATAAGCTATATACCGACATCGATGTGGTCAAACGTATTAATGTACAGCAATTGCGTTGGCTGGGTCATGTTGTGCGGATGGATCCAAATGCTCCGGCAAGGAAAGTTTTCGACAACGAACTCCATGGACGGCGCAGAAGAGGGCGACCCAAACTCCGCTAGAAGAACCCGGCTTTTGAAATACTATCGAAACTTGGTGCGACGAATTGGGGGAGAAGCGGCGAATAATAGACGGTGAATAATAGACAAGTATGTCTATTCCAGTCGCCGCCTAAGAAGAAGAAGTGTGATGCTGCAAGTTATGATCACTCTAGGAGTACATCAGCAAAATCTCGGCTTAAAAATTATCGTACAAAGCAGATGGAGCTAATATATTCTGCCAATTTTAAAGAAAATTTGTTCAACTGGTTTTAAGCAGCATTCAGAAAACTGCAAAATGATATATCCGTCCAATAAGGACGGGTAGATTAGACTATTCATGGTGGATATGTCATATTTTATTAATTCTACTGTTTTTTTCTGTTTTAGATAATAAAAATAAACCTCCATGGCAAGTCATAGCATCGAGAAATCCATGATAGGGATAAAGCTTTATTACCAAAATGAATGTTTTCTTGGGGCAACGATGAACGAAGCTCTTCTTTGGTCGTCCTACTCAGCCAACTGTTCAATATTTGCTGCCCAAATTCGAATTAATTGGTTCAGCAAACTAGCCCCAACTTCTGTAGCTGTCATCAAGGATATGCACGAGATCTGTAGGCAGTCAACTGTGATGCCTGGCTTTCAGCGGACATAAACTTACAAGAATTAACATTGGAACTTTAGCCTACACCCGTATAAGAAAAATTATAGCATCCAGTGGCATGGAAGTTGTGCTGACTTGTCATTGAATAAGTGAACATATTAGAAACTGATTCTTCCCAGCATTTTCCAGTACCCAAGTCCACAACTGTTGTGGTCCAAATGTATACAAATAAGAGTGATATCTCCTATCAAATGGAAAAAAGATCAGTTTTGGAAAATTGTGTTGTTTAGTCATTATGTGGCCAAATTTTTACTACAGAATGACTTTCCCTTAATCGAGGCTCTTGTGATCCATCGGATCTTGGAAGACATACCGACTTGTTGTTAGATAACTGAGCTTGTCAATGTCGTTCTCTTCATATATATAATATATCGGGTTGTTCGGAAAGTTTGTTCGGTTTCTAAAAGAAATTTATTTACAAATTTATATAAAAGAAAACAGTTATTTTAATCTATTATATAATCTCCTCCTTTTGTAATAACTTCTTCTCACCTCTCTGGCAGCTTTTTAATTCCTCCCTCATAAAATTCGCTTGGTTTTTCTGCAAAAAAGCATTCAATTCGATGTTTCACTTCCTCATCGTTATGGAAATCCAAATTCTTCAAGTGGTTGCTCAGATTGCAAAATAGGCTATAGTCGGACGGGGCAAGGTCTGGGAAGTACGGTGGATGAGGTAAAATTTCTCACTTAAGCTCTGACAGTTTGTGGCGGGTCCGCAAGGCAGTGTGAGGGCGGGCGTTATCATGATGGAAGATGACGTATCCCCTATTGATGAGCCTTCGCCGTCTTTCTGCCTATGCCGCCTTCAATTCATCTAATTGTGCTGTAAAGTAGTCCGCATTAGTCGTTTGATTTGTTGGGAGAAGCTCAAAAAAGACTACTCCTTTGACATCCCACCAAATCGACAACATTACATTCGTGGGGTGAAGACCCGGTTTAGAGGGGTATTGACGAGGTTCATTTGGTTACCCCATGATTTCCGCGTTACATTGCTGCATACTATTCATTTTCCATCTCCTGTGATAAGGTTCTTCAAAAATGATGTCTTGTTATTTCTTATCCTTACGTTATCGCAGACGTCAACGTGATTCAGCCGGTTGAGCTCGGTGAGAGAGGGTGAGGTACCCAAACATCGATGTTGCTCACAAATCCGAACTCTTTTGTGACCCCTTAAAACTAATTTTTTGATTATTTCAGTCATTTCTCAACTGTTGCATGGAGATTAGGTTAGGTTCGGTTAATGTGACAGTCTGAATAGACAAACTCACTTAGACTGTACAGTCCAGTGTGATACTACGAAAACTGGAAATATGGATGTCCCTAGTTTCCCCCGTTGAACCTATCTGAGCGCCTCAAGAAGCTGTTAAGTGGGACAATATCTATAGCATCCAGATCTCCTAGGTTCATAAAGAAATAAGATTCTAGTATTGATCCCCGGCTGTACGCCAGAACGAGGTAATTGCGGAGAAGATGTTCCATTGACTTCTCCTCCTCTTCATCACCACAGCTCTTGCAGAAGCCACTAGTCGCAACTTTCAATCTCACTGCATGCACGGAGATTAACAATAATTAAATTTCTTACCTCCTCGGAAACAATTTCTTTTGGTCGTCCTGATCTGGGAGCGTCCGTTACGGAAAAGACGCCCGTAGAAAATCGTTTAAACCATTTCTGGAAAGATCTTTTATTTGGTCCGCTTTCTTCATTAATAGGCTTTAGCAGCCGTTTTTCCCTTTTGGAAATAATACAGCACAATATGTCTAAAATGCTCTTTTTCGCTTATTTTTTCCGCTTTTTCTAACTTTTTTTAAAACGTTATAATCAGTCACGACTAGAACGAGAACACAAGCAAACAATAGTAAGCAGTTTAGAGAAGGGGTGGTTGGAAGTTATGATAGTGTTTGAAATCAAAGTCATGAGAAGTGACGTATGGTGAACAAACGAATTAACTGAACGAACTTTCCAAATTTGGACATTCTTTAGGTAAAAAATCGTATAATTTAATGGTTTTGAACAAACATGTTGACTGTGGAAGGTATCCCTCAAATTTATGGGTTATGTAACAAGATGTAAAGAACATTTTACGGGATTATCGTTAGATGACAGCTCCCTTATCCTGTATCGCATTTGTCCCTGCGAAAATGGATGTTCTTTCGGCATTTTTCAATAATCACGCTCACTTATAGGGCCTGATTGTTCATAGCTATTACAAATGGAATGATAAAGGGAGTGTGTGTAAAAATCTTAATGTTTAAAAATTTGGTTGGGTGTTGTTTCTCCAGCTAGTCAAAATATTTTAATAATAATCTGAATTGTGCAGCTGACAACTAATATTTACATGTAGTTTTTATTCTGTTGTTCTGTTCATATTAGATATTGTAATTTCATTTCTGTGTCTACTCTATAGCAAACTTCAGCCAACACTATTGGGCATTGTCATATAAAAAATCAGCATATTACGAGTATTACAATTAAATATAAATTTTTGTCTACGCATCTATATTCGTTGAGTACAAATGATAGCATTGTTATTATCTCAAACGCATGGGAATTAATCATGTTGATTGTTAATGAAGGCAATTTGGTAATTAGCGTATAGTTTTTATTATACTCCTAAGAGCATATCATTGCTTTGGTAAATTTGCAATGGAATTGGAATTACAAACTAAAATAAATTTGTAATATGAATACCGGGCGATGACGGCAGAATCATGCAGAGGATAGAATAATTAAGATTTATCAATATGGAAATTACTGAACTGGAACTTACTGCAAATAATTTTAACAAAAGACTGTCGCAAAATTTCCTATACATAACCTTATTCGGCGGTCACCTGTTAAATAACTGTCATCTGAATTGTTGTTTATTAAATGAAAGGTTTGCCATTTACGAATATGAATCGCTTAGCAAGAATGCGTTAAAAAGGGTCAAAGCTTACTAAAAAAAAAGCGGCCATTCAAATGTGGGTACTTTTCATGCATTACAGGGTGATTATTGTCGTCAAGATTATAAAGAAATTTGGAGAGAAAGAAATTTCGATGCGTTAGAGATGTGGTCGGATAATCCGAATTAGTCGATTTCACGGCGTTCTCAGCAATTGAGCGTATTTTGCATTTAGATTTGCACTTCCATCCATATAGAGTCCCACCCACTCAACGACTAAAACCTGCTGACCATTCACGACGCCGTAGATATGCTGATTGGGTGCTACAGAAAGAAGCTTTCAATGCTGTTTTATTCACGTAAAATGTTCTTCATCGATGAATCTCTTTTCTCACTCGGTGGTTATGTCAACAATCTAAATTCTCACATTTGGGACCCAGAGAAGCCAGTAGTGATTGTGGAAAAGCTATTGCATCCGGAAAACGTGATTTCGACAATGATGCTGAAGGAACCGTTACCGTCAATTCGGAGCGCTATGGCCGTATGACAGCCACCATTTTTTGGTCTGCAATTGAAGATTAAGATCAAAAATTAGTCACTGTTATGTAATTAAGGATTTCAGTTTGAAAAATATCTCAGTCCAACCAATATTAAAGCCAAGCTAGATTGTACTCTGAGAGAGTCTTCTCGTTCGCTTAGGACTGATGTGAAGGTTTTACATAAGTCTTGCTGGAAAGCTTTACTCATGGTGCGCCACCACACACAGATGCCGTTTCTAAT
>JAHXMU010000590.1:109828-122794 GCA_019455685.1 Philornis downsi
ATACCCTTTGCCTGCTTAATTACAGGATCAGGTAGAGAGGCCTGCGTTCTATGGGTAGCCGGTACAAAGCATCCTAGGAAACACCCACCTACCCAAGTTCGCTTAGGACTGTAAAATATTGGGTAGCAGTGTTTAAACGAGGCTGTATTAGCTGTCAAGACGAACGCCATAGTGGTCGACCAATTGAGGTGGTCGCCAAACACGGTTAAGAAATTCCACAAAATGGTATTGGATGATCGTCGGCTAAAGCGATTGTGCGTAAGCTAGCTGAAATGATAGACACTTCAAAAAGTGCTGTACATTGTAAATATATAGATCGAGAATTTGAATATGAGAAAGCTGTAAGCAAGATGGATGCCGCGCTTGCTTTCAATAGAGCGAAAACAGCGTCGTGAAAAAGTTCCAGTAGATTGTTTGGCGATGTTTTACCGCAATAAAACCGAATTTTTGCGTCGATTTATTATCATAGACGAGTCCACCACTTCCCATCTGAGACAAAAGAATAGTCAAAGCAATAGACTGGAATAATAGAATCTTGTCCAGAGAAAGCGAAGACGGTTCCATCTGCAGCCGAGGTCATGGCTTCGGTCTTTTCGGATGCGCATGAGATTATTTTTATTGATCACCTTCAGAAAGGAAAAACCACCAACGTAGAATATTGTGCTAATTTACTGCAGTGTTTACCTGTTGAATATATGGAAAAAATGACATATTTAGCGAAAAAGATAGTGTTGTTTCATCAAGACGATGCTCGAGTTCACACATCCACTATTGCGATGACCAAAATTAATGGATTATGTTGGAATTTTTTCATCGCACATCTTATTCTCCAGATTTAGCTCTCTCGGACTATTTTCTATTTCCAAACTTGAAAAAAACGCATCAGTGGTAAAAGATTTGCCAACAGTGAAGGGGGTGGAGTCTGCGGTTGATGGCTATTTTAGGGAGTTTCATGGTTTTTACTACGAACAGGGTGTAGAAGATATTGAATATCGATGGAAAAAGTGTATTGAGCTAAACGGAGATTATGTTGGAAAATAAAGAAAATGTGTCCCAACTTCTTTGTGTCTTCTCTGTTAGGTAGTCCAGTTTTTGGACCGACCTCTTATTAGGCAGATGCTGGAAAAAGGCCTTCTCAGCTTTCTAAAGACAATATAGGGTACCATTTCACCTACTTTCTCTGTTAGGTAGTATAGTTTTGGCACCGACTTCTTATTAGGCAGATGCTGGAAAAGGCTTTCCCAGCTTTCTAAAGGCAATTTAGGGTACTAGTTGATGGACGTAATGGACAGCTATATATGTTGGCGTGGTTATTGAAAAATACCGAAAAAAAATCGCTATGCCGCTTGGAAAAGTACGATAGTTAATTCTTACAATATAGAATTTTACACTATATTGACAATCCAATAAAGAATTATAGACTATATTGACATTCCAATATGGAATTATACACTATATTGACAATCCACATCTCTCAGCCTAGTTTGACAATTTTTTTGAAATTGGAATTACCCTCAAATCGGGAGAGGATAGACTTTTAATTAACTATACCTTGAATCACGTCAGAGAGGGAACCAAAGTCTTAGCTATGTACGCGTAATACTATAGATTCACGTACTGGAACTTATTCAAATAGGAGAAATTATGACATTACTGTTTAAAAATTTCATCTATCTTTAACGATGCACTGTAATTTTAGGAACTCTTTTGTGTCTAGGAGATTCTCTTTTAAGTTGCATCTTTTTTGTGAGTAGTAAAATTTATTTATGTGATCCGTTAATTCTGCCCGTAACTTTTCGATTATGAAACTAATATGACGAAGTATGAACTAATATGACGATTTAAAGTAGGTCTTTGTAGAAATTTCAAGTTCTAGTATCCCAGAAATGGGATCATATTCAGATCATACTAAAAATCTGAACCGGAATGTTACCTTAAAATATCCGTCATAGTTACAACTTTTGCCAATATGATCTTTATTTCGTCAACTGCTGTTCATGTCAAAAATGCACCAACACTTTGAAGTTGTAAGCACAAGCAGGAAGATGGTAATTATGAAAATGACACACACACACACATACGAAGCTACTTTTCTCTCAGGTATCTGTGTAGTGTCAAATGTACGAGTACCATATGCATGTTTCAGTACAAATATTCGCACATATACGTTATAATAGGGAATCACAACACATAAACAAACTTCGAGACACATGAATATGGAATCATGACATATTTTAAATTCATCTGTATGTTTGGTAATTACATAAATAGCTTATACATACTCGTAAAAGGAAGTGGGAAATATTGCGATAAGATTTAAGCTCTTATTTGCACATAGGATTTTCATTCTCCCTTCTCTTTCACATACTATGCTATTGTATTCCCATGCAAGTGAAAAGAGCGTATTAATATTTAATGCAATTTAATTTAAGGTGCCCCGACAAGGATTCACAATTATAGCGGTGAGGAGAATATAAATGACATGTGAACATAAAGTAACCGACACTGTGTAATTCGAGATGGGATTATGAACATGAATAAATAATTGTGCAAGTTGAAGGTAACAATGATGGTGAAGTAAAAATGGGTGAACAAGTTGAATAAAATCACGTGATTTGAAAATTGGAACTATGGATGCGTTTTTTTGGTATCTTATACCCGTTTTGCCATACAAATGCTGTCCATTATACGCTAACGGGGATAATTTTTCACGCTAAGCTAAACGGGGATAAGTTGTATAAAAAAGTAGTAGAAAAGTATGAAAAATAACAGTGCGACCAAGTTCTCCTACGCAAAAGTAAACAAAGCAGTTAAAGAAGAAGTAGAACGTCAAATAACGTAAATACAAGTTGTTAATTTTTTTGCAAACATCATTTGGTAAATTTTGGTTGTAAAAGATCACTACTTAAGAGACAGCAGGCCATTCCACATTTATGTATGGCAAGCATAAACATCAAAACTATGTACATAGAGGGGGCATATCGGAATCATTTTTAGTCCATTGCCGGTTTGGGAGAGATTGGTGGCTGCAGTGGTGGTGAGGCCTAATCAAAGTTATCCATCAGCACGAACAAAATGCGTTCCAACTCAATTTTGGTTTTAATTTACTAACTGCTTGAAAAATAAGTTAAGTTTATTTTATAAATTAATGATAAAATGATTACGAATACGAACAAAAAAAAAGAATAAACATTTCATAAATAGAAATGCTGCCAAGTTAGTTTTGCTAAGCGCCGATGCGTTTTCTAGTATCCTATACCGTTATCCTATATGGAAAACCCAAAACGCAACGTAAGGTTTATGTAAAGAGATATCCATTTGCTTCAAAACTGCCGATCAAGCAAGTCTGTCAGCTGTTAAATACCTGCCATCTGTAGTATTATTATTAAGTGAAAATTTTGCCATTTACGAATATGGATCGTTTAAGAACCGAAGAAGTCTTTAAAGAGATTTAAAACTTACTACAAAGATGGTGATTCAAATGTCAGCAGTTTTTGTGTATTATAGGGTGATTATGTGCGAGCAATTGACAAGATTGTTAAGAATTTGAAGAGACGCGAAGCATTGCAAATGTGGTCAGGCTTATGGATCATCACAGTATACGCAATGCCCAAAAGTGTATGATAACCGACTTTTTTAGGCCTGCAATTGAAGGTTATGAACTGGGCGATATATGGTTCCAAAAAGATGGTGCCACGAGCCACGCAATACGTCCGGCTATGGCTTTATTGCATGAGAAATTTCAAGGAAGCGTAATTCCACGTTTTTTCGACATCAATTGGCCATCAAAGTCATGAGATTTGATGCCGTTAGACTTTTTTGTGAGGCTACGTCAAAGGCAGTGTTTACATTTATAAGCCCTCAATGTTGAAGCATTTGAGCACCAACATTCGTTAAGTTATCGCCGAGGTACCGCCCGAAATGTGCAAAAAAGTGGTTTAAAACAATCCCAAAAGTATCCGTTGCTGCAATCAATTCAGAGGCGGGCATTTAAACAGGCATTATAATGAAATAGGAGTTTCATCGAAATCATAGCTTTATATGTACTTTATATAACTTTACTTTTGAAACTGAAAAGTGGATAATACTGTATTTGCTTATTCAATGAGGTCATATAGCAAATCTTACAGCATCAACTGGAAAGACTATACCAGTCAGATAATGCTAGTATTAGCAAGAATATCTATGGCTTTACTGTCAGATGAATTACCCCCAACATATTTTTGCCGCAGTTTGTCTGATTTGTGTCTTAAATTGAACTACAGTGTAACAGTTATGAACAATTTATTTAGTCAAAAATTATAAACAAACAAAGTACCTTCCCGACGCACACCCTGTAATACAGCATAATATGCCGAAAATGTTATTTTTCGCTCATTTTTTCCACTTTTTAAAACTTTTTTTCAAAATGCTATAACTATAACCACTTACGACTAGAACGGGAACACAAGTAGACAATAGTAAACAATATAAGGAAGGGCTGGAGAGTTAGCATGGAGAACGAACGAATAACCCGAACGGGCTTTCCAAACAACGCAATTAAATGGTTACAAAATTTAACCTTTTTTTTAATCAACAATATATTATTCGATTTGGTGATATATGACAAATATTAGAGAGGTTTTGAGCAATTTCCCATATTTAATTTGGTCAAATTTTTATTTATTTTTTTTGCGATTTTTCGTGATACTATTTGGGGTTTCAGCGATGTTTTGCCGCTGCGAGAAGCCAAATTTTTGAACTGTTTATGCCTTTTTTCAATACAGCTTTTAATATTTATATGATTCATAGTTTTAATCAGTGTCTGGATTTTTACCATACACAACAAAGAGGTTGAAACTTCCACAGATATATAACTTTTATTTAGCTTACATACCAGTCAAATAATACAATGTAGTTGGAAAATTTCAATTTGTTGCTGCTGATCCGTATTGAATCCGATGTGAATCTAAACACTTTTCCTGCACATTTTACCTCACTTTATGTATTTATAAAGTTTTAAATGATTTCTTATAATAATGTTTTCTTATGAAAATTAAAATGCGTAGCGCCTTAAAAAGACCGCATTAGGTAGGTAGTTTTATTTAAATTTTACTAGCCGACCCGGCAAACGTTGTTTTTCCTTCAAATTTTATTTTTATTGGAAACTAGCGGACCCGGCGAACTTCGACTCGCCACAATTTAACGCCTTCAGATAAACTCTTGAGTAATAATAAAACACAGATAGTTCAAATTTCAATGCGATTTATTTGAGTGGAATCGGAATCAGTAGAGAGCGATATGATCAACAATGTTTTTTGATTTGTTTTCCGGCGCAAAAACAAACAACGAAGACGGTTTCCCAACACGCGAACAGGCAACGTACAGCTGACCGTGCGAAAGACAGGGAAATTCGAAATTAATCCCCCAGACTTCCAACGACTGGCCTTGCGATTTATTTATTGTCTTCGTAAAAGCCAATCGAATGGGGAACTGAATCCGCTTAAATTAGAATGGAAGATCAGTTGGAATTCTCGGAATTCGTGGAATAAGGACTTCTTCTTCTTTGAATTTGCCCTCGATAATCGTCGCTTGAATCCATTGTTCATCAGTTTCTTGATGTACAACCGCGTACCGTTGCACAATTTCGGATGATTGAGATTACGCAACATGATTATGATCGATCCTACCTTCAGCTGTAAATTATGCCGCGGTGTTCCTGGCACATCAATTTGTCCGCCGCCTTATAGGAGGCATATTTACACACACAACACTTTTTTAATTTTATATAAACTTTTGGCTTTTAGATTTAGTAATATTATAGACTAACCACTTATCTATCTTTCTATGTCAGTTTGTTATCTACAAACCAGTGCTGCCCATTACGAAAAAAATCCAAAAGTAATCGGTAATCTGAAACTCCCAACAAAGTATATGCCTGTTTTTGGTGAATTTAAATTACATTTAGTTGGGACAGAAACCTATTTGCTATTTCACCACCAATGTTTTTACGAAAAAAATCCCAGTTCAAATGATGCCACCACCGCCGGTAGATGGAGGTGGCGAAAAAATCAGTTTTCGATTTTTCCAATTTCCCGACTTTTCCGGAGGGTTTTCCAAAATTTTCTTTCGTAAAAACCTACTCCTGGCAATTACGAATAACTGGAAAAAAAAATGAGCCAAATCGGTTCAACCGTTCTCGAGTTTTGCGCTTAGCAACACATTCAGCGACTTATTTTTATATATATAGATGTTTCAATGTTAAACAAAATTCTGTTTTAATACCGTTAGCAGGAGCAGAAAAAATTGCTTTTTAATTTGTGGTTTGTATAGGAGGTAACATTCCCCATTGTCCAATCCCGCCCATATTTGCAGCAGCACTTAAGATATGTACACCAAACCGATGTACCAAATTTTGTTCAAATACCGTAAGCGGGAGCAAAAATAATTGATTTTTAATTTTTTGTTCGTATGGGAGGTACCACGCCCCTCTGTCCAATTGGACCGAATTGTAAATCTAAACCATCCCGGGCACCACCCAGACGCATATACAAAAATTTATGCAAAGCGGGCCAGCCGTTTAGGAGGAGTTCACTGACAACGCCCGTACAGTAGAATCTATATATATAAAAATGAATATCTGTCTGTCTTTATCATGTCACTCGCCTCGATTTCGACCTTCGGACATAGTTAAAAACCTTCTCCTGGCCGACACGAATAAGCCCTGAAAGTTTCATGAAGATCGGGTACGCCGTGTGAAAGGAGTTCTCTTACAAACTATTTTTGTACACAGACAGACAGATATTCATTATTATATATATAGATTATAGATTATCAAGCTTTCATTAGAATTTTGAATTCAGTATATGCAATAATAAAGACCAAAGAGTTAAGTATATTCACGTTTAATATAAGTTTAATGCTTTAGCATGAGAAGTTTTTTAAGTACAAATAAATGCATGTAAGTATTGGAAGCTTGCATGTGTTCTTATATTTGCCAGTTTTGAAAATGCTCGATTCCAGACTGCTTTCTGTACATAAATTTATGGAAATATCAACGTTTATATATCTGCGTTTAAATATGTATGTATGTATATTTATACGAGTATATATATTTCTACGTTTGTACATCGCACATCTGCCACCATATTGTGCACTTTTTAGCTGTGAATGTATTTTGTGAACATGAACAAATAAAATCGTTTATGCTTTTATGCTTCAGCACTCCTGAACAGATGATATTTTGCATGCATGATAATGTTTACGTTCGTTGGTACGCATGTGGCACGCCGACGATGATGCTGTTGTGGCACGTTGATACTCGGAAGGAATGAAGAACAACAATGAACTTTGTGCAAAACATTAGTGAAGCTTCAACGAATATCAGGATGGTGCAGCATTAAAGATCACAGAGTCATTAAAGGTGAGCAAAAACAATTGTTTTGATAACGTCTATGAAAACGGGTGAACCACCTGAAGCATGCATGATTTTTTGCATATGTTTATAAAGCATAAATCTAAGGATTATTTTCCCTAAACAATAATGTGATGCTTTGTACATACTAGAAATATTTAACAAGTTTTATCATAATTTAATACCGCATTTACATTGCTTTAATAGTACACTAATTGGCCAGACAAACCCTGGTACAATGAGGAATATCGTAGAGTGTCCGAGGCAAAGAAAGCTGCATATAGGGCAACGCTGCAGCCAATTGTAACGCGTGCAGTTAGGGAATGCTACAAGGAGCAGAGAAAAAAGGCATACCAACTTTTTAGGCGGAAGAAGCAGTTGTGGAAAGATCATGAGAGTGAGGAAATAGAAAAGTACGGCAATAAAGGTGAAGCTTGAAAATTCTACCAAAAGATAAAAAGTACAAGATATGGAACAGGACTCTCCTCCTGCAAGGAAAGCGAGCAAAATCCAGTCACAGCTACGCAGAATGTGTTGCAACTATGAGCATTTTTATAAGTTCTTAGTTCCGGATGGCAGCACGAGTAAGAAAATCACCTCAATTATCGACGACGGCATAAATTGTCCAGCTCCGAGCCAAGCAGAGATCAGGACAGAAGTATTGGGTTGTTACACCACTTCTGATAGCTCATAAATAAAATAACACATTTGTCGCAATGCCTTAATATATCCCCCTGCCCTAATTCATATTATTCATTGTACTGCTTTAAAGAATTAAAATGTATTAGGTGCGTAACCAAGTTACCGCTGTTTGCCAATAGATGTCGCCAGCTGTAAGTGATAGTCGATTTTACCGTAATCATAATCTCATGAGTCAAGCTTAGGCATGTGATAAACGCAGCCTCGACACAATAGCGATTTTCTTTTCAATCTAACCACTTTTAGATTGAAAATTTTGTAGTTTTCATGAAGATGGACACAGTCCCTGTATAAGTAAACTTTTTCTTACTAAGCCGATTTTAATTAGTTTCAAATCAGCTTACCTTTGACTACGATGAGTTTTTAAATATTTCCTAAATTTTAGCTTCAAGTTTAATCGAATATGTTATCTATGGTGCTTTAAGCAACGGGATGAATGAATGGATAAGTTTAAATCGTCAGAGATGTTTAAGATCATGAGGAATACCCATATTTTATAAGGTTTCAGATGAGTATTCAGTTAATGGTTACGTAAATTTATTTCTGACAAAAAATGTATTTCAGTACCCCAGTATAAAAAGAATACGTAATTTGTTTAAATCAGAATTTTTTGAATTACAGCCACTTTAAAGACATCCAAAGCATCTTTTAAAAGTTATATTAAGTTAATAGTAAAATATCTGCCGATGTAACCAAATTTTGATGGCTGTAAAATTCTTTTCAATTGCAAGTCGAACCTAAGTTAGATGTCGTAAGATCCGTAGCATCAAGTAAGTTGCTTGAGCCAAATTTAATTTAAATCAGAGCAGATTGCGATCCAGAGAGGGTCAGCAATATACAAGGTGGCGCAATAGAACGTGCATATTGTATCATCTTTTTTTTGCGGGGTAGAAAAGGCGTGGGCGGGGGGCGCCTACATCGTTGGGTTGGCGGGCTCATGGAGTTTTAGTCGCTATGAATCACTTCGACGGAAAGCGTCGCGCATTTTGCGTGTGCGCATTTTACGAGAACTCTCGTTCATATATTGCTACTAGGCGATTATATTGTGCTGAATATGGACTACGGCGAATTAGTGAAGCTCCGAGTGCTAATTTAATTAAAATATGGGTAAAGCGTTTTAAAGAGACCGGTTCAACATTTAAACCACAAGCAAATGGTCGCCCAAGAACATCTAGGACCGAAGACAATGTTGAGAGATTTGTGGAGTCGGTACGAGAAAATCCACAAATGTCGACTCGCAAGAGATCGTCTGTTTTACAATTAGCGCGACGAAATTTGCAACGAATTTTAACATTGGATCTTAAACTGCATCCATATAAGCTACAATTAACACAAGAATGGAAAGAGTCTGACTTCATAGCAAGGCTCGCATTTGCTAATGAAATGCTTAATCGATTTTCCAATTTTGACAATATCCTTTTCTCTGACGAGGCTTATTTCCTTATGAATGGGTTTGTAAACCGTCAAGATTGTCGTTACTGGAACAGTGAAAATCCCAAAATCAGACACCAGACACCATTGCATAGTCCTAAAGTGACAGTATGCTCAGCAATCTCTGGCAGAGGAATAATTGGTCTTTTTTCTTCGAAAATGCGCGGGGCCAAAACGTCACGGTTAATACGAAACGCTATGTTGGACGGATTTTTGGCTCCAGAAATTGAAAGTTCAAGAATAGTGAATTCCAGAACTTGGTTCCAACAAGATGGAGCTACATGTCACACATCAAATGACTCCATGGCGGTGGTGAAGCAGATGTTCCCTGGCAGACTGATTTCGAAAAGAGGTGATAACCCATGGCCCCCACGTAGTCGAGACTTGACGCCTCTTGCCTTTTTTTTGTGGGGATACCTCAAACACAAAGTCTGCAGTAATAATCCAAGAAACATCGTTCAGCTCAAAGAGAATATAATAATAGTTTTCAATAATTTTCGTTTGCGGTTAGAGGTTTAGATTTAGATGATGTTATTTTTAAAAAATAAACTCCATTTATTACCCTACAATGCCTTAGATTTGTTTTAACCATACCTTTTGCATTTATTTTTTAATCTATTTTTAAATATGCACATTCTATTGCGTCACCCTGTATTCTAAATTCCGCGATTCCTTGCAAAATTATTTGTTTTTACACATTCCATGCGTTGTAGAAACTTGATTATTCCTAAAATAACATATTTAATGTGAGTATCTCGGTAATACACTTTATTACCAAGGCGCATGAAGGACTTTAATCTGTTCTATTGGCATTTTCGAAAGCAATTCTTTCAATATTTCAATCCGACAATCTAGACACATAATGTAACTTTCTTATATCTTTCTATATTGGGAACTTAATGCGATTCTCATTTACTCATATTGATATTATTTTTTTTTATTCTTTCTCTAATTGAATTCAATACTAATATTTAATTTTTTCTCAAATTGATAATTTCGATATTTGTGTTGCTATTAATTCTGGTATTATTTATGTTTATATTTCTCACTTCTATTATAAGCTTAATACACGTTAAGCCACTTTAGTTGTGTATTTTAATTTTATATACTAATTACAAGTTGTAAATAAAATTAAATTAAATTAATAGCGCTACTTAATTTTGTTAGAGTGAAGTACTATCCAGTGTCTCTCAAGAAGATAAAATCTATGGCGAAACTCAGAGATTGTAAAACTCAAATTTATATGAAAAATCAGTGAAGAATTTGACAATAACAAAACTCGTCATAACCCCATCCATTAAGGACACTACTTTAGAAAATAAGACGCAATAACTGTACGGTTCAGCGAAATAGTGCAACATTAAAAGCTTCTGAAAATCGTTAATACTTCAATGTAAATTATGCACCCCTTTTTCATTGCCTCAACTATAGGATTAAGCATTTTCATTATCATATCATCAATGTTATTAAATCCCTCTACAAACATAATAATAAGGAATGTAACGTTGTATGGAGAATGCCCATTATGAATAGAAAATTTTTAGACATTTGCAAACATGTTCATTAAATTTATCACTTAATTTGCAAATATCACACTGCAATGCATATTTTTTTTTAAAATTTGCATATTCATTATGAAATCTAAAAAACACCTGTCTACCCAGCGGCTTTTTAAATGCTAAATGTTCATTAAGTGAAGAAAATGTGTAGCGCAGAAAAACAGTATTGAATAATGATGATACTTGAATCGTTAAGGGGGAAGCTGGAATGGGTAATTTAATTCGCTTGATGCATGTGAAAGCTGAACGCATACAAAAAAAAAAAAAAAAAAAAGGTCATTGCATGGTATTATATTACAGCGTTTACCTGAGGATCCAAGGACTTTGAATTTAAAAAAATGGTTTCAGATTATACTAAATAACTGACCACTCTGAGTGAATGTAGAACACTAAATGCTTTATTGAAAATCCCTTCTTACGTACTATACGGGTATATGAAATTCTTACTTAGTTCACCTAACCTAAAGATGGGAAGAGAAAGGGCGCATCATAAACCACGCTTCTCAATCCATCCAATATCGTCACTTCAACCGCTCTTATCTAATATTCTATTTTTGTTAATATGCTACAAGAGCCGTATCTTTATTATTTCGTGTGAGTCCCCGTAGCGCCCCATAAGGGAATATTCGCATGCATTGTGAGATTTTCTTAATTGCCACTTGTATCGCCTTATAATCACCCGTTTGGTTCTTTACATGTTAAACCACTCTTCTGATGCTAAGCAAGACGCTACAAGAGACCACATGTCTCATCTTTATTACTTCATGTGCGTTTTATTTATTATTTATTTATTTATTTATTAATTGCTTCAAGTGCATCTCTGTGGCGCCCCGTAATGTAATAATCACATTTAAACAAAGCCATAATAACATTTGTGAAAAAAGAGTTTGTTTAGAATTTTGAATCTTTCAGAGCTTGATCTCCTAAGCAAATGTTAGCATTATAATGTTGGTTTTTACATGATACTGTTATTTAAGAAAACATTTCAGCTGAATAATTTGAGTGCTATTTCATGATGTCCAACCAGTCCCACAACCGAAGTAACTTTGTAAAGTTTACATTTGCTGAATTAAAAATCAAAAATTTTCTATGTGAAGCAAATTACAACTTCGTATTATTTTATATTAGGTGTACAACTAAGTTCCGCTGTTTGCCAATAGATGGCGCTAGAAGCAAGTACTAGTCGATTCTATCATAACCTAAACGTCATGTGCCAAGCTTAAGCATATGGTAAATATACCGCCTCCACACAATAATGATTTTCTTTCGACGTCATATTCTTTTGGTTGTGTCAATATTTTGATAATTTTGTGCCAAATAATCGCCATATGCCGGAATTATTGATTTTCTTCCTTCAATGGAAGAAAACGGCGGCTGAAACTCATCGAGAGTTTCAAAACGTTTACGTGAATAATGCTTCAAGTAAAACAACGTGTCGAAATTGAGTCCCTTGCTTTTAAGACGGTGATTTTGATGTTGACGACCATTTAAGTAAAGGAAGACGAAAACCCTTCGAAGACGCTGAACTGACGGCATTGTTTTCTGGTGATTTATATCAAATACAGGTAGGGCTTTCTCCAGTATTAGGAATTACCTGCCAGGCCGTTCCCAGGCAACTGCATGCGTTGGGATTGATTAAAAAGCAAGGAAGTTGGGTTCCTTAGAGGTGAAGCCAAGGGATGTTGGGACGTTCATCGACAAAAGGAGGAAGCGTTTCCTTCATCATATTGTAATTGAAGATGGGAAATGAATTCATTACAGTAATCAAAATAAATGAAAATTATGGGGGTCGCCGGGTCACGCTTCTACGTCGTCGCCTCCGCCGAATATTCACGCTGCGAACGTTATGCTCTGTATATGGTGGGACCAGGTGGATACAATTTA
>JAHXMU010000590.1:122804-132846 GCA_019455685.1 Philornis downsi
GGTGGGACCAGGTGGATACAATTTATTACGAGCTGTTAAAACCAAGCAAAACCATCACTGAAGATCCGTATTGACTTCAATTAGCTCAACAAAAGCTCTGCGCGACAAACGCAGTTCCAGCAGAACGCATCGAATTTGGAATGGATTGGGAAAAGGATGGCTTCTAAGGGCTGTATTTAATTCTTATATGAGCAAATTTCTTCGTACTAGTTTATGATACCCGTACCCGATTATGATACTTGAAAGCTACGGTTTCTTGGAAGACATGTCTTGACTGCGAGTCACGTTTCTACGTCGTCGCTTCGGCCGAATATTCACGCTGCGGTGGTTATGCTCTGTATTTGGTGGAACCAGGTTGGTTTTATTTATTACGAGCTGTTGAAACCAAGTGAAACCATCATTGCGGACTTCATATCGACTTCAATTAACGGTCTGGCTGACAAGAAGTTCTACTCATATGACGACATCAAGGAGTGGCTAGATTCATGGATAGCCTCAAAAGATGAACAGTTTTATCGGGACAGAATTCGAGGTTTGTCAAAAAGATGGGAAAAAGTAATAGTTAGCGATAGGCTTTACTTTCAATGAATCATTTGTAAACATGTTTTCATAATAAAGTTGAATTTTTATAAAAAAAAGCGAGGACTTATTTAAGCATCTAACATTTGGCGAATATTTGTTATAAATTGTTAAAATGAACTATTTATTCGTTACAGTAAATGCCATTTCAAACAAAATTGTAGTTATAAAAACCTCATTAGTCTGTTGCTGATAATTGCCAACACCTTGGTGATTAGATGTTTGGTGGTGAATCCCGGCTTTGACTGCGTTCTTTTTGTCAGCAAACGCAATCAGGATCACTTCATTAGCTGCTCTTCGATTCTAGACTTTTTCCCAAATTCTTTAGACATAACCTAACCGACTTAAACTTCATTGGTCATATTTGTTCGAGAAATGTTTAGTACTTTAAATGCTATTTTAGATGAAATTTAATAGATAAAATTAAATAGAAATTTTTTGCTGTATCGAATGCTATGTAAATACATTCCTTTGGGCGATGTTGTGAACATTATTGGCCTTAGTATTAGCGATGTTAGTTAGATGCTTATATTAATTAAAACAATTTGCCCTCTATTATATGAATACACTTTTAATATTGGCTGTTATTTGCCATCCATCAATATAAATCCGACTAGATATTATAATCTGTATCTGATATGCGTGACATTACTATTAGCAAATGACTGCGATAGCCATTGATTTCACTGTCAATGATTATAATCTCGTAAAGTCTGGTATTAATTTTTTTTTAAAGTGTCTGCAATTTATGCAATGAATATTTTAGTAAACAATTATAAATACGATACGATAATTAGGGTGATTATGACATTCCAGTATGACTGCAATTAAATAATTGCAATAATCTACCATCTGGTATTGTTTACATGAGATTTATGCGAAATGATATCACGATAATGCAGGCCAATGATAGCGATAGCCGTAATGATGGACAAATGATATGAATACCAAATACACGCAAGTGATATAGGTATGCGGCCTATGAAGTCACAATCAAATTCCGTATGTGTCAAATGATTTTAAATTGAAATGTAAAGTGAAATACGCATTTTGACTGTGCTGCGTGCAATTTCATATGCATTTATGCGCACAAATATATTTTACGTGTTAATAAATATATAATGTAGGTATTCGCACTAGTGTACAAGCAAAAACGAGCTTCAAATTATAGTTTTATGTTTGCATCCTTCATATACATATATGTGTGTGTGTTCAACTTCCGTGTTCGTGATGTTGGTGTTAATGATGATATGAAATAATTTTAACAATTTGTGAATGTATTTGTGCATTTTTTTTTGTTATTACTGTTATTCAAAGGGCCATGTAAACCATGTAGCAATTATTTAAAATAAATGTATGAGTTTTTTTTTTAAAGCTGTTAACAGCTAATGGTTGTTATAAAACAGAAACATTAGCATTTATACGTAAAACCATAAAAACCACATGGAATTAAATTTTAGTTACAAAGTTTTAAAATCCAGTAAAATTAAATAACACTACAAATTTTATGGTATTTAATAATAATTAAAAAATATGTTGTATATTAACAAATGGCTCGCAATTATAAACCTGGTATAGAAAAGAATAAAACAATTTTCTGTGCAAGATTAAATTCACCTTTCAACGTTATTTTATTCTATCTTTACAGCTGAATTTTTATAATTATTAAATGTATTCTAAGCAAGAGCACTAACAATATATCTGTGGTCACAACCCATAACAACCTAAGTCTGGTTTTCAATATTTTCAGTACAGGAGTTTAAAGTTTTGAATCTTCACTGAAAATCAGGAGAAGGTGTTTTTTAGAAAACTTTGCTACAGATTCCAAGGAAACGAATTTCTTTACTCGCAGTCAAAAGATATTATCGAAAAAGACACTTAGGCTCTTATGAATTGTTGAACGAAAGAAAGTCAAAAAGTTCAAGTTGAGTTAGGCTATTATTCCAGATTAAATAAAAAACTTTAAGTTTGGAAAAAGACCTTAACTTAATTTATGTTTATCAAAAAACGAAATTGTAATTTGGAATAAGAGCTTAACTCAAGTTAGGAAAATAAAATTGTTTCTTTATTCTTTTGGATTAACGACTTAAGTTGATTTAGGCAATGATGAAAAAATAATGTTTATATTTGTTGTAATCCTAGATTGACTTAGGCAGTTATGCCAAAACAGTCATTTAGAAAAATAACTTAAGCTATTAGGTTTTTTAGGATTAATTGCCTTCCTAGAAGAGATACAAACATGCAAAATTTAGAGCAAATAAGTTTAAGATACGCTGAATACGTTGGTGCTAATAACTCAATTGTGTCCTAACTCGTGTTAGGCTGTTTTACAGGTTGTGACCACAGATATTAACACTGGGCGTGTTATTATGTGATACTCGAGAAGAAATTTTTGGTTATTTTCCATATTTCATATTTTCAATTTAAAATGTTGAAATGTCACAATATTTACAATTCCTTCCGAAATTAGAAGACTATGTTATTAAGACGTTGTTGTGTATCACTAACAGGGTTTACCGGCTGCGCCAAAATGTTGTATATTTTGGTAGAGACCTACTGGGTCACGGTGTGGTGTGACTACAGCAGGACTACGATGCCCGTTCGTGTTGTATTGTGTGTGCCTAGGTGAGTTTAAGACGCGTATCACCTCTGAGGCGATACCCGTTTGCGTATTTTTATAAGGCGTGCGTTCGCGCACTTGATCCAATGCTCAAGAGCACTTATGGTAGTTTACCTGAAACAAAAAGGCGATTCATATATCTTCAGGGTAAGGAATCCAGCATTTCTCTGTCCTCTGTTGTATTCACTGAGGCCACCACCTGGTGTGTCATTTTTATTTATATAAAAACCTTAGCCTACCCTAAACTCTTATTGTCTATGCCATGTGTGACCGAAACTCGTAACGCAATTCTTGCTGATCAAGCGGAAGCTCAATCGGCAAGAACTTAATGTGATCGTGCATTCACAGTACAGTCACCCAGCCTTGATTTCATTAAAAAATCTAGGTGAATGAAAAAGGAAACTCACAATTCCACATTAATCTGCACAACCACGACTGGAAAAATAAGCAGCTCGAGTTGCACTTATTGCTAATTGCTATGGGTCAACGAACACCAATGGTGTCACCAATATTTATTATTACATACATAAAACAACATTTATTATTATAAACGAAAAACACGATCTATGATGTGTGTAACTCACAACAACGGATTGAGATGTTGCAACCGAAACTCCTGAAGTCTAGGTATAAATAACAGATAAATAAATGACGTATTCTTCTTCTTAGGTGGCGACTGGAACCGATATCCTTATCTATTACACGCTGCCCATAGAAAATAATTCCAAAAGCATCAATCTTCTGCGCTTGTCCCTCAATTCGTCACACCAAGTTTCGATAATATTTCAAAAGCCTGGTCCTTCCAATGGAGTTTCGGTTGCCCTCTTCTGCGCCGTCCATCAAGATCGTTGTTGGAAACTTTCCACATTTAGCGGAAAGACAATACTCCAGTTCACACATCCACTATTGCGATAGCTAAAATGCATGAATTTGAAGTTCGAATTGCTTTATCACACACCTTATTCGCCAGATTTAGCTCCGTTAGTCTATTTTCTAATACCTAAACTTGAAAAAATTACTTGGAGGTAAAAAATTTGCTAATAGTGAAGAGGTGTAGTCTACAGTTGATGGCTATTTTAAAGAGTTTGACAGTTCTTACTATAAAAAAGTTATAAAAGCTATTGAATAAAGCTGGGAAAAGTGGATCAAGCTAAAAGGAGATTATGTTCAAAAGTAAAGGATATGTTTCCCAAAATTGTTGAGTCTTCTTTGTTAGGTCGGTTAGGTTGGGCACCTCTTTCGTACATCCATTACATTTTTAGATTCATTCGCCCGTTGAGCCTAAAGACGATTCCGAATGTCACAATTTGGGAAGCAATTACCAGACTTGTCGATTACTTGGTTACTGGAAATGTTCGTCAGACACATCGAAGTGACCTCCTCTCAAACAATAGTGTCTGTATGCACCTGTATGCACCGCGATTATGTAAACGATAGTTACTTGTACCAACAATCACGCCTCGGTAGGTCACATAATATATAATATAGGGTGGCGCATAAGTAACGTTAAGATTTGATCAGTGAATACATTTTTTGTTTAAGTCCTTTTTTTTCGTCTCGTTACAGAATTAACTAAATAATACTTGGGAAATTTATGATGGAAAGGCTCAGCACAAAACAAAGAAGCAAAGTTGTTCAGTTTTACTTTAAAAGTCAGCATTCGATTATTCAGATCATATCGAAATTTCTTTCATGTTCGAAATACTCCTAGTGCTCCAACAATTTACCGATTGGTTCAGCGTTTTGGGCAACAAGGGGCTGTTTGTGATCTTCCACGTGTTCGAAATGAAGTGACCATTGCTCGAGTGCAAGCAAGTATTGAGGAAAACCTCAATACAGCAGTTAGAGATATCTAGCCGGTCTTTGCAAAGAAATGTAAAATTCTGTTCATCTTTTTTCCATATAATATGCAATTGGTTCACGAGTTAAAACCAAATGATGCACCAGAACGCATTCTACATAGTCGTCATTAACGTTACTTACGCGCCACTCTTTATATACTGTCAACAAATGATATAATCAATTCAATTCTCTTCCCTAATGCCCTTTTACGTCTTCCATCGACTGAAACTCGAAGTAGTAAGTTAATATCTAGATGCTAGAATCATATTAGGTGAATACGGTAGTTGTTCGAAGTTGTTTATTGAATTTTTGGCCAGAAATTTGTTCATAATGATAGCTTTGTGAGATAATGCGTTGTCGTGGTGCAAACTCCTTGAGTGTTCTTTCCATATATCAGACCTTTTTCAACGAATTTGCTCTCCCAAACTGCGGGTAATACTAAAATAATAGTACTTATTTACTGCTCTTAATCTTTTGGCAAGAATTCCGGAGAAAACAGTTAACATTATCTTGACTTTTGATAAACTTTGACGTTTTTTTTATAGTTTGGACTCAGTTGCAAATTGCCATTCGAAGGCATATTGTCTGGGTTGCATGTCGAAATCGTAAACTAATGTATCCTCACCGGTTGTAGTGTATGTTATGAATGTGAGGTCGGAATTGGCTCATGTCTGGCCTGTCTTCAGCGATGTGTACGAGATTTCTTGAAGAGGATTAAAATTTTTCGAAATTAATTGAGAAAATAATATACTCCTTTCCTTCAGGTACAAATTGCGCTAATGGAAACGTATCTCACATATAAATTGGTCGATTTGGAAAAAATCAGAATATCTGAGAGAGAATATTATGAGCATTTAGTTGTCTTTTTCATTAATGTGTGCAACTTATGCAACTTCGTTGGATTCACTCATGAGCAGTTGTATTTATATTGATGTTATCGAAGGTTGTGTATCTTAAATTTTACATTTCCTGCAGTTGGACTTAGTTTGCAGTATTCGCGTATTGTTTTGTGCAATTTCACACTTGATACCACTATATGATTTATGTTCATCATAACAATAAATGTTACCATTATGTTTACAACAACTTTTTCACTACCCTTCAGCAAATTGGATCATAAAAACTTATATCAAGTAACATCTATATGCAGCAGGATAACTACTCAATACGTTACAACTAACCATTTGTTCGTGTTGGAGCAATAAAATTTAATTTTCTCTGTGTTTATTCACTTCCTTGATTCGAGGTCTTCATTGTTTGCACAATTGTTAAATGTTGTAAATTTAATATGCGATGCGATGTGACGGTCATTATGGGGCACTGTATTGTAAGGTCACGGATCCAATTGCTTCAATTTACGACAAAGGGAAAAAGGTTTTACTATGGAAACAACAGTCTTTTTAATATGATTTCAATCTAAGGCAAAAATATATACAACTCTTTGGCGTTTCACATTACAACGTTATTAGGTCTTTAATGCAAGTGTTGATTAGTAATGTAATACTAAGCAAAAAGCAATACTAGTAATGGGTAAGTTCAGGAACAAACATAACACATTCAGCGTTTTATGGGCTACAAGTTGTACTCCAATCCGTTGTGGTTTTGCACGCGTTTTTATGTATAAAAGAGCTGAAAGCATCATTATCGATTTAATAATTATTTGTTATAATATAATCAAATTTCAACAATTCCAGTCGACTTGAAAAGTGGCGTACAGTTCATCAGAGATCGTATAAAGAAGATTTGGAAGATGTCAACAGTTATAAAGTTCGGTTTGTGGCTCTGTACTTGTTACTTCTTTTCAAACAATTCTGCCAATCTTCAAATTTACTTTACGGGAATGGATTAGAATGAATTTGCGGTCATTTTAATTACTTCTAAATATCACAATGTTCAACACAATGTCATTTCAATATGTTTTTTACCTTCTCAACAACCGATTATCTGTTGGTTGAAAAAAAACATGTGAAGAAGCCATACGACGGAAGTGAAATGTTGTTGTTATGGCTAATAGGATAATCATCTATTATAATCATCTCTATCTCTATCTCACCTTCTATAAGTGCGATTGGATCACGCTAGATGTTGTTCGATTCCCGAAAAACCCCAAAACAGCAATCAATCGTCAAGTTATCGCCGTTATACTACCCGAAATGTGCGAAAATGTGGTCGAAAACTACCTTAAAAGGATTCACTACTGCAACCAATGCGATAATTTATATGGCATTGTATAATATCTCGTACATAAAGCAAGATACAATCATTATATTGAATTACAAGTTTCATCTAAATCATAGCTTTATGTGTACGAGAATTTTGTTTAACTTTACTTTTGAAACCGAAAAACGGATAACCCGGTGGATCGAATTTCCATCTGCGGATCGTTGGTGAATTGCAATAAAATAGTCCCATTTCTGAAGTGAATGGTGATTGGTGATATAAAGTGGGTTACCTACCACAAAATAAAATGAAAACAGTTGTGATGGAATTGCAGTAAGCCGGTGCCTTCATTTGGTCCAGCCAAAATTGACAATCAGGAAAGTTTTGTTGTATGTTTGTTAGAATTTGCAAGAAATCACCTTTTGTGATCTACACCCAAACTATAATTTTAACCTGCACTCTCAATATCAGAATCAACTGAATGAAATTGTCAACTAGAAGCGGCCAGCTTTTGTCGATTTAGAGAACAAAGACCGGCCGCACATGTCGTTAATGACTACCCAGAATTTCGGGGAATTACAAGAAGAGCTTGTTAAAATCGACTTTCTCAAACTTTTGTCAATAGGAACAATTAATTTGATGACAGAGGCGTAATGAAATTATTGCTAAAATGGCAACTAGTTATCAGACAAAGTGGTGCATATTTAACTTATTTCCGATCATTCTAACTACGCTAAATAAAACTTTAAATGTCTTGGAAATATAATGAATCCCTTGTTTTTTAGTAGTAAAAACGAGATTTGCTAAAAGCTCAAAATTGGATCATTTATGATTTAGCAATAAGGCTACCCAATCACTCTAGTATTTATTAGGCTGAAATTTTGCCCATTAAGGAAGTGGCAGAATGGCTGAGGCATAACGTCCTCACCACGCTGGGGATTGACATATTTTCTGACAGTCAAGCAGCCATTAAATTCCTGGATTCTGTCTCCTTGAACTCAACATCACCCATGCCGCAGGTTTCTTAACGGGATGGCTCAGCATTTCAACATTCACCTTATGTGGGTGCTGGGCCACAGGGACATACCAGGGAACTACAGAGCAGACGACCTGGCAAGACTAGGGACAACCTTACAGACTCCAGCCGAGTTGGAGTCCTTGGGCATACCACTTGCAAGCTCCCACTGCGAGATAAAGCATATTTAACATCAAATAGTAGGTGGGCGTCTGTCCGAGGCTGTAATCAATCCAGACAGATGCGGCCTTGCCTGAATCTGAAGCGTTCACACACACTGCTTTCGCTAACAAGACCCGACGTCTCATTGCTAGTATTCGTTATGACGAGACACTGTCTGATTGGAAGACGTGCAGTGAGATTGAAGGTTCTGACTAATGACTACTGCAGGAGCTGCAGGGAAGAAGATGAGGAAGAATTCATAGAACATCTTTTCTGCCATTGTTCCGCCCTGGCGGATGGGCGGGGATCAACACTGGGCTCTTATTTCTTTAGGGACTTAGGAAATATGGACGATATAGATATTGTCCGACTTAAGAGCTTCTTGGGGCGATCAGTATGATTCAACCGGGGAAACTATGGGCATTCATAGGTCTACTTTCCGTGGTATTACAATGGAGTCTGTTATTCAGAGTCTGTCTAGTGAGTCTGTCTATTCAGACTGTCACACTGATATAACCTAACCCATGATTTAGCACTTAGTTTCAGAGATATGAAGTTAAGGTAGTCGGAGAAAATTCATCGTCTGAATTTTGAATTTTAAGTTGTCTAATATATTTCTTACTTGGTCCAAAACTAAAATGTAAAAATTTTTTAGTAAAATGTGACACATTTAGTTCACGGTTTTTGATATTTTCAGCACTGTTGTGTAAATAATTGTAAAATCAAATAACGTTCTGCTGTTTTTGTTTTCAAGCTCAGAGCGTCCTATAGAAAGGACTTTCAAGACATTTATGGCATGCCTACCGATTCCAAAATTACATGGCTTTCGGCTCAAATGCGTCACATTTGAGAGTTGTCCACTTTTTTCTACATTTTGTGCATGGTAGTTTTAGAAAACTGGCCCTGGTGAGGTAGTTAGAATATGGTACTATTTTTCAGTTTGTTGACGATTTACTGACGAAAATTTGGACCAGTCGAGCAATCAATAAAGGTCTTTTAATTGACTTCAGAAATCCTAGTTCAGCAACATGTCTCTTTGAGTGAGTCTAAAAATAGAAAGCGCGATGTAAGCTAGATGTAAGAAGCTCTCCCATATATCATTCGTGAGATCAAAGGGAATTTGATTTTCTTTTTCACAAGCAATTTTATCTTTTATACAGTTAGCTATTTTTGAATTTTAGTGATTTTTCCACTTGACTCTATTGTCTTCGTAAAACAAGAAGTTAAATAGCTTAATCATTTCTTAAAACATCTTGCTTGAAAGCCAACTCGGTTTGAATTTCTACAAAAGTGATTTTTCAGTACGCACAGTAATACAGTAGTAAAATTAAATGACCTACGTTTATAGGCAATCATTTATTTCACAAAATGCAGCCAAAATAATGTATGAATCTTACAAGTAATGACATTTAAAAAAGCAAACTAAAAATATAGCAATATTTTAAAAGGTTACTAAATTGATTTTTTATTTCCTCTTCTAAGTGATTCAATATGAATTGAAAAAACATAAAAACAATAGAATTGGATGTGATAGTTTATGTCTGATAACTTCCTTTCATTAAGACGATAGACAAGCTAAACAATATTTTTCGTAAATGCAAGTAAACAGAACAGAAACAGAATTATAGTTTATGGTTGCTTAGTTATTATACGGCCGCTATACA
>JAHXMU010000590.1:132946-169472 GCA_019455685.1 Philornis downsi
TCCTATCAATTCATTAATATATATATATGCACGCTTATTTATGTCAAACATAATAAAATATTTCATTTCTGACACAACAATCAATTTCGTTTAATTTTCTGATTTATGACATGTTGTCGAATTGATAGGAGTTTTTTTCATTTCTGGCTCATCTCTGGAAAATACAATATTTTTTGTGTTCTGGTTGCAAAATTCAATTTCCCCAAAATCATGAATAAGAATAATTGGACAAAAACATATTTTTCCCAATAGTTGTTTTCATGCAAGCTTCAAAAAATTAAGAATTCCAAGCAAATGTGGGTATGGAAATGCGACAATTGCATGTATTTATACAATCCTACTCATACCAAAACTGATATGGAAATTGATACAAATGCAAAGGATGAAATTCTTGGTACTTAATCATAACGACAGTACTTAAAGATATCAATGCACACTTACATTGAGAACTCTGTAATATCCATATCTATTTATAGGTCATCAAAGAGGAGAAAAAGCAGAAAAAGTTATATTGGTGTCTATGGATGATATCCATGTAGTATATTAGGGGAAGGAATTGGGAAGAGAGATGTATGATCTATACGAACATAGTGGAAGTGGCTGTTATTCAACAGCTTTAAACAACCCAATTCACAACTGAATTACATCACCTGCACTTATGAACATACGTAAGTCTTGTGGATAAAATGCTTTGTGGAAATCGCTCATTGAATATGGATTTAATCAATGATAGCTCTAACGAAAGCGTTTCATCATTTATTGGCCTAATATCAGGTATATTTCTAAAACTGCATTTCGATTCCTGTAGAGAAATTGGCAACTGAATACCAAACTATGAATTCGGCTCGAAGTGAAAGAGTGCTATTCCCACTTTCAGTAGAAAGTTCGTAATACTGCTTTCCGATTTCTTTGGGGAAATTAAGAACTGAAATCCAAATGATGCATTTAGCTTAGCGACAGAGTGCTAATCCCACTTCCTGTTTGATTTCAGTGGATTATCATTATACTCGTAGATCTTTTAACACTAGAGAACGCGTAAAAATAGTTAAAACTTATAGCTAAAGTGGTGATTAAAGCATGGGCTTTCAATCGAACAAACTTTTCTTCAGCGATGAAATTCTTTCTTCACTCGGTGAAATTTACATTGTGGTGGCCAAGGATGGCAAAAATATGCAGGCACAAAAATTTCTTTGCAATTCAATAAACAACTTTTCTAAATGACTTTCAAACCTATTTGAATTTAAATTATCTCAATAAATTTCCATGAGCGACGCCTTCATTACTGCTTACAGCGAACTGCCCCAATTATCGTTTGAATGCACTGCTTTCCATTATCTAATTTTATTTGATTTTTATTGTAAACTTCCTGATTGCAGTAATCTTCCAAGAAATAAATCAGGCGTGGCAACATCGCAAAACATTGGGATAATATCAGCCAATTATTTAATATGAGTATTTTTATTCAATTAAAATTAAATTATTACTGAAAACATTCTATACACAATATTTTACTTTTCAAACATTATTATTTGTCTGCAATGCTTTAAGTTTGGAACTAAATGGAATTTTTAAATTTTTATATTTGCCGCAAGGACTATAATAATATAATCTATTACACATATCAGTTTAAGACTATTTAAGCTGTTGTGGGGGGTATTGCCGTTGATATATCCGGTATGTATAAAATATTTAATCAGTATATTAATATATTCAGACTATTACATAGAACGGCTTGCAGCAAGTGCATTTTCAATATATTGGAATTTTTAATGTTTTACAATCATTAATGACTATTTACTAGAGTTTTCAGGCTGCCACAGACACAAAAGAGGAAAACTGCAAATTACTTTATTAACGGAAATTATTATGCAATAAAATTAATGTGTTAATAATGCTTTGCAATTTTATTGCAGTTCGCATGATCACGTTTAAAGCTTCAACAGTTATGTTATGTTACAACAGATAATAACGAAACAATTGCATTTGCTTTTATTAAAAAAAAAATTATAAAGAAATTTAAATTTTAGCAATTTTTGAATAAATAATTATGAATCGCATAATCTGCAAATATAGAGAATTTAATTTAAGTCACGTACAGACGATTCTCTACCAATGCGTAGGGTTAACTGGATCTCATTCTTGTAACTGTATGAAATCAGTTAGATATTCATTTAATGGTTTAAAAACCATCGTCTGATCTGACAAGGCTGTCAGCTGTTAAATACCTGTCATCTGTATTTTCTTGTTTGTTAAGTGAAACGTTTGCTATTTACAAAACCGAACCGAAAAACGCGTAAAATAGTTGAAACATACAACTAAAGTGGTGATTGAAACGTGAGCTTTTAACCGATCAAAATTTTCCTCAGCGATGAAGCTTATTTCCTACTCGGTGGTTACGTCAACAAGCAAAATTGTCGCATATGTGTTTCAGAGAAGCCAGAATTTATTGCTTTTACTAGAAAATGGTGTTCATATATTCGAAACGTGGACTTTATTCGAATACTAATCTTAAGGTATTTCCTTTTCCAATCCCACATTTATACCCCTCAGCACACAGTGGATGATTTCCCAGTCAAAATGGGATATAAAACTGTCATTTTATAAAAATCTTTATCAATTTTGATGAAGTATTGGCTGAAGTTTCGAAGTTGAGGTTTAAGTTGGGATGCCTCCGAAAGAAAATTATAGTGGAAGCTGCAATTTTTGCTTTTATTGAGAATGTCGTGATATTATAGGACTGCTTTTTAAAAATTCAATTAAATACATCTCATCTGAATTATTATTTGTTTAGTGAAAGATTTGCCATTTATGAATATACATAGATCGCATAGTAAATGAAAGACGCGTAGAAATAGCTGTTATATCACTAATCAGCTGTTAAATACCTGTCATCTGTATTTTCCTGCTTGAAACGTTTGCCATTTACGAAACCGTACCGAAAAACGCGTAAAAATAGTTAAAAAATACTACTAAAGTGGTGGTTAAAACGTGGGCTTTCAATAAAACAAAATTTTTTTGAGCGATGAAGTTAATTTCTCACTCGGTGGCTACACCGGCAGCCCCCTTTAAATATGCTACAGGATCATTTTTGCATACTTGTACAAGTTTTGATCCGAATTCAGAGAGGATATGATGAAATTTGAAATTTAGACATATCGTTCATCTGCATTTTCCTGATATTTAAACATTGTAAGAGGCCACGTAGTAAAAATGTTAAAGATAATTTACATCACAATTTCTTTTTGCAAATAAAGACAGAAAGGACTCTTTAACCCTGTACAAGTTGCAGTACAGAAATCAATTCATAGAAATAAATTCGAAAGTTACTGAATTTACATAACTTACTGTGATTGTATATATTGACCTAAAAGTCTGTATACATTATTTTTCCAAAAAAAACTTGATTTTTAAAAAGTAATGTACAAATGTGAATGCCTGTCAAATATACGACCGATGTCGCAGCTATTTTTGTAGTTTAATTACTTAAAAAAAAACTGTCATTCAAGAAACATAAATATGTTTTTCTATTTTTTATTAACAACGACCTCTTTGTTCAACGCTGCATCTGTATCAACAAATCCTTCTATTCAGTTTATTGAAATATTGAAATCAATAATTTTGTTTTTTTTTTTTTTTTGCTATTACGCATTGGTTGCAGGTGTCGTTAAATCCCCAATGCGTTTGCTTATTATCGGAAAAAAATATGTAACCATCGTATTTTCAGTTTCCTTTAGTTTACGCTTTTCCAATATGTGGATTAAAATTTCGGAGAACTTTTCTTTTTTCTATGGTACCACATTCGACTGTGTCGATCTGGGCAAAAGGAAAAAAGAATATAAATTTACGTCGTCTGTTATTAATGGTGTCCCTAAGGTAACTTGAATTATATTGCTTTTGCTCTTGCGGTGTAGCTGCTAACCAGAAAAATATATATTGCCGACCAAATGTGAGCTGAATAAGAAAAATATTCATAAGAAAACTGGATGGAGGAGCTTAAAATATTACAACGATGCTGGCAGATGTGGAATAATTTAATCGAATATAAATATATCGTGGAAAGAAAAACTTAAAATCTGTGCATAAGAAGATCTATAGTCGATTATCTGATTGAATGGTATTGGAATAAATGTCAGTGCATTACAATGACATCATTGAACAAAGCATTTGTTACATGGAAAATTCGGTAGAAGAAACATAAATACTGCGGTACTTGGTTTTGATACATTATTGCTCTTCAGTTTACTAAAATTTATATCAGTGAATATATGTGAAGGTGGAAAAAATTTAAAAGTGTAGTTCCGAAAGACATCACAAAAATGATATGAGCTTTGAGTCGTCAAAATAGCCGAAAAATTTGAGTTTTCGTTTAGTTTCAAAACGGATCTGTTACATTATTACTGAACTCATCTGACATAATGGATCTAACTTCTAAAGAATAGTATTAATCTTATATAATATAAAGGGTGTTCCAACAAGAACGCAAGATTTAAGAAAACAGTCTAATGGCGTTAAATCGCACGATCGAGGTGGTCAATTCTGGTCTCCAAAACGCGAAATAACACGATCGGGAAATGACTGATGTAGCAATTGAACTGTTTCCCTGGCTGTATGACATGTGGTGCCGTCTTGTTGAAACCACATGCCGTCCACATTCATTTCTTCAATTCTAGGCACAAAAAAACTGATTATCATTTCACGATACCAAACACCATTGACTCTTTGCGTTTGACATGCCTCATTTTCATAATAAAAGGTCCAATGATTCCTCCAGCCCAAAATCCACACCATACAGTGACAAGTTGAGGATACATTTGCTTCTCGTGAATCATTCGAGGATTTTCCTTACCCCAAATGCGACAATTCTGCCTATTGACGAAGCCATCAAGATGGAGATGGGCCTCTTTACTGAAGATGATTTTATCGGCAAAATCAGCATTTTCATGTTGTCTCTCCAATACCCAATTAACGAACTCCCTTCGCTGTCCATGATCAGCTGGTTTCAGTTCCTGAGTTAATTGAACTTTGTATGAATGAAGATGCAAATCTTTCGTCAAAATTGGCTGCATAGTGGATTTGGAGATACCAATTTGCTGAGCTCGGAGCTCGAATTGAGGTGGGTGAAGTTTGGGCGACATCATCACGTACAGCTGCGACATTTTCGGTCGATCGACCTGGTTAAAGGCGCGTTGTTGTCTTTACATCACTAACAGGCTCAGTTTTTGACAAATTTATCCATTAATCTCTTTGCAGTTGACTCTTTTGGAGCATTATTGTGACTTCAAATTGATCGCAATTTGCAAACTGTAGCCGCAAAACTTTAACCATTTTTGGAAAACAATTTCACAATGAGAATGCGTTGTTCATTCGTGTAGCGCTCCATTTTTACTAACCTCGTACCTTCTACTAGCAAACAATAACAATTGTTCAAATGTCAAACAATGATACTTCGAATGGCACCAAATTGAAATCTTGCGTTCTTATTGGGACACCTTTTGTATGCTAACTTAACAAAACTATTTTAAAATATGTGTACTGCATCTATTCTAATTTCCCCCATTGTACACTAAACTATATTGTATCTTAACTCCCAGCATCTTAACCCCTGATACATTTACTTCTCAACATCAGCCTATGCTAATTATTGTTGTTTTGTTATTGTTGTTTTGTTTGAAATAAACAAAGGAATTAAGCTAATCAGTTTATTTCACTTGAATTGCATTGGTGAAGTCAATGCATGCTTGGGTTGCTCCTCATGCTGTTGCTAATTTGAATCTGGCTTTACAAATATACAAGAGGATAGATAAACTTCACCCAAATCAGCAACATTAGTAGCTTAGTGAAATTTTAGAAATTTCAAAGCCAGTCTCTCCTGTATTGGATCTTTGAGTGTAAACACAAAAACTTGTTAAGTATTTTTTAATAATATGATTGTAATATTGAAATGAAGGTTCCTGTTTTTATTAATATTACACAAAGACAAACTCGGTTTTGTTCTACCGGGGAAAGTATATCTTATTCATAATCAGGATCAGCTATCTACAGGGTGGCGCAATATAATGTGCATATTGCATCATCTCTTTTTGCGCGGTAGAAAAGGCGCGGGCGGGGGGGCGCCTACATCGTTGGGTTGGCGGGCTCATGGAGTTTTAGTCGCTATGAATCACTTCGACGGGAAGCGTCGCGCATTTTACGAGAACTCTCGTTCATATATTGCTACTAGGCGACTATATTGTGCTGAATATGGATTACGGCGAATTAGTGAAGCTCCGAGTGCTAATTTAATTAAAATATGGATAAAGCGTTTTGAAGAGACCGGTTCAACATTTAAACCACAAGTAAATGGTCGCCCAAGAACATCTAGGACCGAAGACAATGTTGGGAGAGTTATGGAGTCAGTACGAGGAAATCCACAAATGTCGAATCGCAGAAGATCGTCTGTCTCACAATTATCGCGACGAAGTTTGCAACGAATTTTAACATTGGATCTTAAACTGCATCCATATAAGTTGCCACTAACACAAAAATTAAAAGAGTCTGACTTCATAGCAAGGCTCGCATTTGCTAATGAAATGTTTAATCGATTTTTCAATTTTGACAATATCCTTTTCTCTGACGAGGCTCATTTCTTTATGAATGGATTCGTAAACCGTCAAAATTGTTGTTACTGGAACAGTGAAAATCCCAAAATCAAATACCAGAAACCATTGCATGGTCCTAAAGTGACAGTATGGTCAGAAATCTCTGGCAGAGGAATAATTGGTCCTTTTTTTCTTCGAAAATGCGCGGGGACAAAACGTCACGGTTAATACGGAACGCTATGTTGGGATGTTGGACGGAATTCGGTTCCAGAAATTGAAAGTTTAAGAATAGTGAATTCCAGAACTTGGTTCCAACAAGATGGAGCTACCTGTCACACATCAAATGACTCCATGACGGTGGTGAAGCAGATGTTCCCTGGCAGACTGATTTCGAAAAGATGTGATATCCCATGGCTCCCATGTAGTCCAGACTTGACGCCTCTTGACTTTATTTGTGGGGATACCTTAAACAGTAATAATCCAAGAAACATCGTTCAGCTCAAGGAGAATATCCGTGGTGAAATGGCAGCCATTACACCAGTATTACTGAAGAAAGTTTTCAATAATTTTCATTTGCGGTTAGAGGAGTGCCGTCGTAGAGAGGGTCACCATTTAGATGATGTTATTTTAAAAAAATAAACTCCATTTATTACTCTACAGTGCCTTAGATTTATTTTAACCATACCTTTTGTATTTATTTTTTAATATATTTTTTAAATATGCACGTTCTATTGCGCCACCCTGTATATAGGAATATACACTCCTACTTAGATAGATTCAGGTGCAAACTTTTGGTACAGCGTTTGCATCCTTCCTTTCCTATTTTACACTCTGAAGGTACGAATGTCTCGAGATTACATTCTTACTTTGCGTCAAGGAAGGAGGGCGTAACAATTTCCAAGGTTACAGATGTAACCAACCAACTTTCACCAACTTTCATAAGTCTGTCTCTATCTGTTTGAGCTGAAAGATGGTACCAAATTTGTCTCTTAAAAAAAATTTGTTAAAAAACCCTTTTTTGTGGTAAATTTGGTAAATTTTTGGGGCCGTATTCAAATATTTAGTAAATTATCGCTACTAAGGATCTTGGCCTATAAGGTGAACGCATACCCCAATTTAGTGACTTTAGTCTTAGTCATTTTGTTTTTGCAGTGGGCAGTCAACCAGCCAGTTAGTTTGTTAGTTGGTTAGTGAGTAACGTAACAATTTTATGCGTATGGATACTTTGATGAATGCAGTCCTCTGATTTTTTGTGTTGATTTAGGCCTTTATGTAATAATTAGAGTATCCACCACTACTTTTGACTTGACTTTTATAAATGACTATGAGAGTGTTGTGGCCTTCTCTAAGTTCGATGGTTTCCAATGACCCTCTATATTAACTATTATGCCAAAGAAATTTGGAAAACTGTAAAATTCAAATTTGAATTTTCTGTTCTATGGATATGTGTGAATTTCAGATTATTTCTCCATAATAAATGTAATGCCGTTCGTAAGGAACAACATGAATAAAATCGCCAAATTTCAGCCATATCACAAACAGCTTGACTCCCATCATCATCATAAGAAATATCATGTGAATTTAATTTGTATATTCAACACTTTTTGCTGCTCCAACGTCGTTATTCAAACTGATGCTGTTACAAACTAATTAAAATACAAAACTATACTGACTCTGCAACATGTCTACTCCGATGTTCCTTTGCTTTTCATTACCCCCCGGGGAAAATAAGACAAAGGATAAGAAAAAACACATTTGTGCCATCGTAGATTGGCGAAGAAAATGTAATAACGGATATGACTGTCTGTGAGATTTTAAGTTTTTGCATGCTCCTCTTTTTTTCAGGCTTTATTTTGCTTAACGCTAAGTTTGCATTTTCCAAATACTTGCTTATTCCATACGTCTTTTGTACAATTGTTTGAATTTTAATTGCGTATAGTTTTTGGCGTTCACAGCAAAAGAAACAGAGGAACAAAGACGTTATGATACTTTCGTTTTCACTTAGTAAACAAAATGTTACACTTTTTTTCTCTTTTGGCGTCGTTTCTCTGCGAAACAATGACATTAACAAATAAGAAACTGAAAACAAATGCAATTTTAAAAGTATTATTGCATTGTTTTAAATTTATTTGTTATTTTTTTCTGGTACACACTTTGTTTTGTGATTGTCTTGCCTGACGTTATAATTACGAAATTGTTTAAGAGCAGATGTTGCAAACAATTCGCTGCGAGAGTGCATATGAATGTTGTGTAACACAATTAAATAGTAATGATACGTAAAATATTTATTAAATAAAAGAATTTTATGAAGAAAATTTGTTTGTTAACACTGTAATTTATAATACAAAGGGAGTGCAATGCAGATTATATTCTGATAACGGGTACAGAAGTTTTAGTCAGATGAACTGGTTTACGTAAATTTTCACTCAAAGCAGTTTTGCGTTGGTGGGTAAGGAGCGTTTAAAAAGGCCAGGTTCTTATCAATGTAACGCACGACAAAAAAGGCAGAATTATAATTTCCTAAGCTTACTACAACAGACATTGAAGTCTTTATCAAAATTACAGAGAAATAATTAAGTTTTGCCAAATCGACTAACTTCTCTGTGATATGACCTAAGGAGAGTGGCAATTCAGGCCGTTTTCATTCGCAGAACTAGTTTCCTGATGCTTGCTAAATTATACTGAATTCAGTGCAATTGAGTAAAGGATATAAATCTGGGTTTGTAAGGGGTAATCCACATTTCGGTTGCAAAAGTAAAGTCAAATTAAACACACATAAAATCATGATTTGGATAATCCGTTTATTTCGTTTTAATGCTTAGACTTTGCCATTATATAGGTATACCAAATATAATTTCATTTAAATAACCGCCTTTAGATGGTTTGCAGCAGTGGACCCTTTTGCGGTAATTTTCAACCATTTTTTCCCCAATTTTCGAGCAGTATCTCAGCGACAACTAGGCGGAAGTTAATTTTCAAATGGTTCGACATTTGAAGATTATCCGCATAATTACGGTATTTGCCGTAGCCCTACGATAAAAAGTCTAACAGCGTCAAATCGCATCATCTTAGTTTCAAATTGAAGTCGCCAAAATATCAAATTACGGGTTCTGGAAACTTCTCATGCAATAAAGACAAAGTCGGCTCGTGGCACCGTCATGTTGAAACCACATATCGTCCAGTTCGTAAACTTCAATTGCAGGCAAAAAATCGGTTATCATAGTGCTTTAAATTGCCAGTAACATTTCTTACATCATCATCATCATTTTTAAAAAAATACGACCCAATGACACCTCCAGACCATATTTCGTACCAAATAGTCACTTTTGCCGGGTGCAATGGCTTTTCCACAATCAGTTCTCGGTTCTCTGACCGCATATATGGCAATTCTGCTTATTGACGGTAACTTCTCATGCAATAAAACCAATATTGGTCATGTTGTGTGGCTCGCGGCACCGTCTTGTACAAGCCACATACCGTACAATTCATAAACTTCAATTGCAAGTCAAAATAAGTCTATTACCATAAGGCCTTAGCGCTCCAAATTGACGGTAATGGTTCCTCCAGCGTCTTCTCGAAAAAATAAGGCAACATGATATATCCATATCATAAAACGCAACAAACAGTCACTCTTTTCGGATGCAATCGTCTCGGTTTTTTCACCTCACATGTGACAATTTTTATTGTTCACTTACACACCGAGTGAGAAGTGATCTTCGTTGCTGAAGAAAATCTTGTCCGGAAACTTCTCATGCAATAAAGCCAATATTGGTCCTGTTGTGTGGCTCGTGGCAATGTCTTGCACAAGCCACATACCGTACAGTTCATAAATTTCAATTGAAAGCCGAAACAAGTCTGTTACCATAAGGCCTTAGAGCTCTAAATTGACGGTAATGGTTCCTACAGCGTCATTTTCAAAAAATAAGGCAACATTATATCTCCAGACCATAAAATGCAACAAATAGTCATTCTTTTCGGATGCAATCGCTTTTCCACAATCACTTCTCGGTTCTCTCACCCCACATGTGGCAATTTTGCTTGTTGACGTAAAAACCGAGTGAGAAATGATCTTCATTAGTAAAGAAAATATTGTCCGGAAACTTCTCACGCAATAAAGCCAATATTGGTTCTGTTGTGTGGCTCGTGGCACCGTCTTGTTGAAACCATATATCATCCAGTTCATAGTCTTCAATTGCAGGTCAAAATAGGTCTGTTATCATACTGCCTTAGGGCTCTAAATTGACGCTTATGGTGCCTTCAGCGTCATTCTCGAACAAATAAGGCCCAATGATGTCTTCAGGTCATAATACGCAACGAACAGTCACTCTTTCCGGATTCAATGGTTTATTCACAATCACTTCTCTGTTCTTTGATCCCATATGTAATAATTTTGCTTGTTGATGTAATCACCGAGTTAAAAATGATCTTCATCACTGAAGAAAATTTTGTCCGGAAACTTCTCATGCAATAAAGCCAATATTGGTCGTGTTGTGTGGCTCGTGGCACCGTCATGTTGAAACAACATATGCACAATCTAAATTATCTTATGAAATTCCTTGACAAAGTCAATTTTTTCAATTCCTCTGATACTTTAAGTGATTTGATACAATTGGTAAAATATCAGGGAAGCGAAAATCCCGCAGAATATCGCATATCGCAAAAGGTTTTGCCAATGCCAAAGACGAATCCCTGTAGGAGAATAATTAAAATGTGACAATAGTTCCAGTTCATAATTTTTAATTTCAGGTCAACAAATTCAGTTATCATATGGCCATTGCATTCTGAATTGACAGTAACAGTTCCTTCGCCATCATTTTTCAAAGAATACGGCCCAATGGCACCTCCAGACCATAATGCGCACCAAACAGTCACCTATTCTGGATGAAATGACTTTTCACAATCACTTCTGGGTTGTCTGAGCCCAATATGTGACAATTTTGTTTGTTGACGTAATCACCGAATGGGAAATGAGCTTTATCACTGAAGAAAATTTTGTTAAAATATCAGCATTGAAAGCCTGTTACTCTATCACACAATCAGTGTATCTACGGCGTTATGAATGGTCAGCCGGCTTTAATTGTTGCCTGTGTTGGACTCTGTTAGGATGGAGATGCAAATCGAAATGCAAAGTATGCCGTAATGAGCCGTAAGACAGGACCAATTGCTGAGAACGCCGTGGAATCGATAAATTCGGATTATCCGCCACACTTTCACTAACCGAAGCGATATTTTCAGCAATGCGTAACAGTGCGATTGATGTGCAGATCTGACCACATCTGAACCATTCCAGTCTCTTCAAATTTCTGTATAATCTTGTCAATTTCTTGCACAGTACATCGATTATTATGACCATAATCAAGTTTAAATCACCACTTTTGTGGAAAGTTTTAACAATTTTAACGCATTTTTTTTTTTTTTTTTGGAAATTAAACGATTCATGTACGAATATTGCAAACATTTCACTAAATAAATAATATTTCAGTTGACAGGTATTTAACAGCTGACAGTCTTGAAAGAGCGAATGTTTTGAAACTACTAAATGGATAACACTTATGAGGAAATTTACAGCTTTGCAAATAGATTTAAGTTTAGCATCAGAAAGTGATTTAACATCAACAACATTTCTCGTTGAACAAAAATCCACTTGCACTCTGGACTTAACTCTCTTGTTGTACATCGCATGCGAGTAGTCTTTTATTTTCGTTTAAGCAAATAGATCACGTGAGGGAATCTTCTACAGAATTAAAAAATAAAATGTGCACTCTTAATCAAGAATATCGGCTTCTTGAGGATTATAAGTTGTACACTAACAAGTTGTCAAGTGCAAAAAATACAAAGATTTTGTCTGCTCCTTCTACAGTTATTTTAAACTACTGCAGCAGGTAAGTTATAGTAGTTTTATTTAAAAAGATTTTTAACTAAAACTGGAACTGAAAGGAAATCCGAAACAACTATTATTCGTCTGTTAAACAGTCACGATAATGTATAGTTTCGATTCCGATTTATGTATAATTTTGATTCCAAATTCAGAAACTGTTAGAGATCAAAACTATGTTGTGGTTCGATGATGTTTTCAGTGATGAAGTCCACTGCCGTTACAGTTGTTTTAAACTACTGCAGCAGGTAAGTCATGGAAGTTTTATTTAAAACGATTTTTAACTCGGTCATTAGGAAGATATTATAGTAGATGTAAAATGATCTATTTCTTCAATATGGGGAAATAATTGTCTGGGAATATTATATCAATTGAATAAGCCCTTTTGAAAATGTTTCGAAATGTGATCAAGAACAAAGACGTCTTTCATCAGAATAAATATCAGAGTACAATTGCGTTATAATTATGCTGATTTTTTTTATTAGTTGGGCTTCATATTATGCGCTATATTAATCCACTATATCTTCGTATAAGTCTCACATTAGCAACTATATAAAACTGGTGTCAGCTATTAGCTTGTGGCAAAACCAAATACATGTTTTTGCTTCTTTGTGTATTACTCCAAAAGAGTCCGGGTAAAGTATTGACAAGTTTCTCATACATTTTATGTTATCCTAAAAATTTCTCAATTGTCCGGCCCCGTATACATATAACCCCATCAGTTGAAATTTGTTAACACGGCGAATAGTTTCGGTTGCTAAGACTACAATCCCAACAGAATTCTATTCATTTTCTCTACAGCTTAATTTTGTTGCTGAAATTCGTATGCTCGTATCTTACAGACTCACTTCTCTTCATGAAATAATAAAATCATTTTGTTTATCACAGAAAAGAACAAAAAAAAAAAAAAATCAAATTAACATGTATTTCAACCATTTCTGGCGTTGTGTCATTCCTGGAAGTCAACCAAAAAATTTTAATTAATATTCTCAGTAACAGACCCATGACCGCACACTCACAGTTCAGACAACAACACCAGACATTTCACCATCTGCTACCGAAATTAACCCAACTGCACTGCACCTTGACATAAAACATCAGTGAAGTTGGTCGCCTGGATATTTCATCATTTTTCCATTCGTTGAACAAAAGAGCAGAAGTGAAATGTTTACATCCACCTTTTCTGTCAAATGAAAAACAAAAAAGACATACAGATTCCTGTACTGGACATTTGCTATCATGATTTCAATCTTTAGTAGAGCCATGAAAATAGAGATTTATTCCGAAAACCGGTTTCTAAATTTGTTTGAAGCTGTGCACTTTAAATAAACTGGGTTTTAATTTAATCATACTGAAAGAATTGGTAGAATATCCTGTACTTGACAAAAAGTTGCTAAATGATTTCGTTAATTGTTGATGAGTTTGATAAGCTTAGGCCCAAAGACATTTGTAATGTGTGTTCCTGCATTAGTTTATGTCTGCACCCACCATAAAAATGCTTTGGCAAAGCTCAAGCGAATATTTTTCCTTGAATCACATCTTTTCTGTAAACCTCTATTCGAATTTTGAAAGTTGTAGCAAACTCAAAATGTGTACAAAATACATTTTGTTTTATTTTTCAATTTCTAGCATTTTCCTACACAAGTTTTGGGTATGAGCGCTGAGTATGAGTGCTGTCCTTTAAATGTTTTCCGGAAGCCATATTTCGTAATGCCTAAGAAGCCTCGGAGAATACATTATGTCGACTTAAATTTAACATAAAGCTTTACTTCAGCTTCACTCACAGTCATGTGTTTGATGAAGGAAGTTGTGGATTATATCGATCCAAAATGAAGGTAAAAATCAGAAAATACGGTACCTTGTGACCAAGGTGAAAAAGCTGAGCGTCCAAAAAAATTAATGCTGTTTGAAAACCCATTACAGTATTAAATTCAATAGCGAAGCGGTGGTTTCAACCATTCCAGTACTGATAGTATGGATTCCAAAATTTAGGCATACCAATCGAAAATATCGATAAAATCATTGAAATTATTGACTTCGACCGGCATGTGAGCGTTTCTGCATTGCTAAGGAACTGAAAATTAGTTGGAAGGGTGTTTTGAGTAATCTCCATAAAACTAATCTCAAAAACAAACTCGAGATATGGTTACCACATGATTTGTAGCAAAAGGACCTTTTTGGGCCACATTCATGCTAATAAAACTGAATGAAATTGATCCACTACTGAAGTAGATGACATCTGAAGATGGTAAATGGATCTTGTTCCAGAGCAGCAGCCCAAAAGTATTATGATCAAAACTCGATGATCTGGCCCGACAACTAATATTAACACTTTTTTGCACCTCTACTGTAAAGAACGATTGACCAGAAGTAACCAAAATCTGCCAATAATGAGGTTATTGAGTTTCATCCAGCAAGATCACGTGCATCTTTACCGACCCAACAGAAGCTTAAACAGATTGGGTGGTACTAACGAAAATTAGCTGGTCAAATTGTTTACCAATAAGAAAAAAGACTTTTCCAATCGTAATTTAATTGCCTTTAGATAGGACAAAACTTGTTAAAAAACGACCGCAAACTTTTGTTCTAAATTGACAATTCCAGCGAAATTAATTTTGTCGACGAAATACAGTTAAGAAATGCTGAGAGATTTTTTACCTCACCAAATACAGGACGGCGCACCAATTGTGCTACAATAAGAAATTCAAATAACTTTGTTTTAATCAATGTATTTCATTTATTTATCTTTTTTTTTATTGTATGGAAGATTCAATTATATTTTATATATCTTATGGGTTTTGAAAATGATAGGCCGTAAATGACCTCCATTCTCATTCACGCATATGCTATAACTGATCAGAAAATTATTCACTGACGCCTGAAGGCTTGAAGCATTGCCTTAATTATTGTTTTAATGGACTGCTTCAATTCAGTCAAATTCCTTGGTTTCATTTTGCTCACCCCTTGCTTGACATAACCCCATAAAAAATAGTCTGGTGCAGTCAAGTTAGGTCAGCTTGGAGGCCAACGGAAAGTGAAGTTTCTGGATATTAATTTGTTAGGAAATTTTTGTAGGAGCTCCGCCATAACCAGTCTGGCTAAGTGCGCAGTTGTTCCACCTTACTGAACCAAATTATCTTGAAATGGATATGTTTTCGGCGTAGTTATGGATAGAGAAACTACTTCAACATCTTTAAATAACGTTCTCAATTAATTCTCGCTTGGTGTTTGTAGCACGAATCTTGGACAACCATGTATTTCCACTGAAATTGTGATGGCTTTAATATCTTTAAGCCTTTACATTGGTTAAATATAAATATGAATGTCATCACATTTCAATATGAAGTCAAACATACTCAAAAAAAGTAAATCTTATGAAAAAAATAATATAATCAATCGTCATCTTAAATCTTGACTGACATTTATGCTCGAGAGATTCCGGTTGATAGTCAAATATTATATTTTTGGGGAATAATTATTGAAAACACAAACGCAGATAAAAGATAGTGAATTTGTTTTCGAGAAAAACAAAGCTAAGGAGAAAGCAGAGTACGTACAAAGTGATTAACATCCTGATTCTCTGCAATTTCCGCAATGACGATCTATAAGTCAATTATGATAAGGCTTGTAAGGAATGAATTTTTGAGAGCGTCATGTAAGAACCATTTAGTCAAATATTATACTTATAGGGGAAAAATTATTGAAAACACAAAGTTAGATAAAAATTGTGAATTTGTTTTTGACAAAAACAAAACTAAGAAGAAAGCAGAGTACCTACAAAGTGATTCACATCCTGATTCTCTGCGTTTTCCGCAATGACGATCTATAAGTCAATTATGATAAGGCTTGTACGTGATGAATTTTTGAGAGCGTCATGTAAGAATCACTTATAATACAGCCCTGCAATATATTTTGACTACTACAAAAGAGTTACATTTTTACCCATTTTAAAAAAGCAACATTCTTCAGCAATATTTCACTAACTACAGCTTAGAATGCTGAACTAATTTTTTTACACTTCAGTAATTTTCCTACTCTACTCTATGACTTTAGGCTATATAATGAACTTGCCATTAAGAGTATATATTTAAAGTTAAATTGGGATTGTCTTAATTAACTAAACCAAACCTTATAATATAGAATACTGTAAACAAGGATATTCTAACTTCAAAAGCACAACAACTGCGTCATGCAGTTTCTGGTGGCTTTATCAAAATATCGGTGAATGTTTACCTTTGAATGTCACTAAAACTAGAAATGTTTATAATTTTAGAATTTTTTCTCTAAAACTACATTCAACAAAGTTTATATTGATTTAGATTTTAAACACATAGGACTCTTTATTCAATATGAAATATTCCCTTGTTTGACAGCATAAATAAATTATTGGGACACCATCCTTACAAATCCTGAAACCAGATATTTTCTGGTTTCGTAAAAATTCGTAAAGTTTCGTAACTGCGAGCTGATAAGAACTTTTGAAAATATTTTAAAAGGACAGTACATTCAGATTCATCAGATGTAGTGCTAAATCTTCAGGCAGTCATAAAAACCATTATAGGGTTTCTAAATCAGTCTGTATTCAAAGATCAATTGAATTTGAAACCGAATAATCAACGACCCATAATAACCAATTAAACCACTTTATTGAAAATACACTTTTTGAAAACACTATCAGTTTCTAATTGAAGATAAATTCGTTTAACCGGTTTTTGATTACGGCTTCTATCGTTTCAGTGTCCAATTGCTACGTGCAGTAGAAGTGGTATGGAAAACGATTTAAAGTGCTTGGACAAATTGTTGCAGGTTGCTGAGGAATCTCAACATAAGTATTTTAATTAATTATCTTTAATAATTTAAAAGAAACAATATTTAATTAATATTTAATCAAAACAGCTGAATACCGCAATCTTTAACGTACTTAAGTTTATTATGTCGTAAGTCGTAACTTTGCAATCGTAATAGAAGAGAGAAATATTTCGATAAAGTGTTTGGACGGTATTAAGGAAACGCATATTCAATATGGCATCCAACGGTGCTCCAATATGCTTCTGTAGCGACAGGTTATGAAGTAAGATGTATCTCAGCAAAAATAAATGCATCCAAGGAAGCAAACATTCATCACATTTTGTGATAGGGAAGTGCAGAAAAATTGCATAATCATCAAGGAAACTTACAGAGGATTGTCATAGGAGAGAAGACTATTTTTTGACGCCTCTTTTATACACAATCATAAGCGCTGTAGGTGTTATCATAATTTAAATCTTTGGTTGCAATTTTCCATTATTCAAAGGAATTGCTTTTTGTTTTAGAACATGTTTCTTTAGATTATATGATTAAAGAAACTTTAATTGAAAAGTATTTCCTCAATATTAATAATTGCAATAAAATTGCTTTCAAAAACGCATCCTTGACAGACGTCTTTTTTAACAAATCCTCTTGAAAAATTCGTAAAAAGTTAGTTTACAGGCACAAAATCAGAAAAACGCATAATATTCCATAGGATCGGAGCTTATAGACCCACTATCTTTAAATACAGTTCACAATATTGTGTACGGACTGTAACGACATAGATTTTTATCTTGATAAAAAATTTACACGTTTTATGCCATCTCGGATTATTTATAATTTTTATAAATGGAAAGACAAACTTAAAATATCGCTCTACATATAAGGGAGGAAACAACAAATGTTTTCCCAAAACCTTTAAAGAAAGCCTTTTCAATACGACTATCAAAAATGGCGTCTTCAAAGCGTATTATGTCCCCCCCATCAAATTAATTTTAGAGTATTTCATATGAAGATCTTTTGCTAGAATTATAAGGAATTATAAATGGGAATCGAATCAATGTTTTCAAGTACTTCATTGCCGATGTTTTGAAAGTAGTTTAAAAGTTCTTCTTTCAAAGCAGTAAATATGCATGGATTGCATTCTTAAAAGTAATGAAAATGTAATTATTTTTAAAGAGACACCTCTTCTTCCCGCTGAGAATGGAATTCTCTATTCTATTTACTGAAAAATTGGTTTTATTAAATTATTTTAATTAGGTGAACGCTATTGATAGTAGTAAATCAGTGAAACAGAGCTACATTTGCTTAAGTAGAACATATTTTATTTTATTTCAAGTGATATTCCGAAACGTGGTTTGAAACTTTTTTATTCTTATGTGGCAACTTTATTAGACATCCTTATCTATTATACGCTGCCCGTAGGAAATAATTCCAAGAGCTTCGATTTTCTGCGCTTCTCCTGCAATTCGTCACATCAAGCTTCGATAGCATTTCAAAAGCCCGCTCTTTCCAACGGAGTTTTAAATTTTCATTGCTGGAGCATTTGGGTTCATCCACATAACATGACCCAGCCAACGCAACCGCTGTATATTAATACGTTTGACCACGTCGATGTTGGTATATAGCTCATACAGCTCATTGTTCATGCGACGCCGATACTTTCCGTTAACGATGTTAGGTCCATATATTTTCCAGAATATTTTCCTCTCGAACACTGCCTGTACTGATTCATCCTCTTGCGTTGTAACCCAGGATACTGCGCCATGTAACATGACAGGTGGAACCAACGTCTGGTACAGTCGGAGTTTTGTTTGTCGAGAGAGGGCTTTATCATTGAATCGTTTGCTTAGCCCATAGTAACATCTGCCAGCAGGCAATACTCTCCCCTTTATCTCCATGCTGACATCATTCGTTTTGTTTACAGTGGAACCGAGGTAGATGAATTTTCTCACGACTTTAAAATTATAATTGTCAACGTTCACACAGCGTCTCAAACGAGTAGACTCTTTGTTTGTTAAAACCAATAACTATGTTATGTCCTCTTTTACCATCAAACCCATTTTTCTGCTTCCTTCTTGATGCTTGAGAAGGCTGCAGTAACATCTCGTAGTTTTCTGTGGCACTTAACATTTGAATGACATCGAATATACAGTTTAAGAAATATATGAGAATGGAAGTGTTTTTCCATGATTTTTTCTCAATACTTAAGTGCAAGGATTTGCTTTAATTTGGTTTGCTATACGGCTGGTTTTGCTGCGCTTACTACTTACCATGGCAATTAAGTCGGCAGACTTCATAAATAATATGGGCCAGTTAAATTTTCTCCACAAATACTGCCTCGAACAATGGCTTTTGAAATTAATAAATGGCTCTCAGTATTTACCTTGAATATTTTTTTCTCTAAGAGTGTAAATTTAGCTTGTTAGTGAATTTCGTCAAAAAAAAATTATTTGTTGTCGATGTACAACTTAGCTCGCCCTTCTGTCACTCTGCACGCTTCTATTTGGAAGCAGTATTACTTTAAGAATTTCAAAGGCTGTTATTACTTACTTTATTCATGGTGGACAAGAGATTTCTCACCACGCTAAATTTGTAGATTTTGTCGTTCACATCCCAAAGAAGTACGAAAGGGGTTACAATGTAAGGGGTGTACTCGTATAATGTGAATGTATATATGTTTAAGGGGTAAGCCAAAAAAGAAAAGCTTGGCTTTGCCTTCATTTACCATCAAGCTTACAGACATTAAGAAGGCTACCGTGACGTCCGCAGCTTCCGATCAATGGCATCTTTATCATCAACACACATGACAAAACTAAATACACTGCGCGGATTCGTTTCTGTGACTTTCCTTATTATCATTATGTTTGTTGTTACCATGTTGTTCCATATGAAGTTTCCTTTAATGTAAGATGACCCACTTATATGGTTGCTGTTACTCTTCTTACAGAAATACAAAACTTGGTCAGAGATTTGCGCAAATTTTGTTGTACCGAATTGTATAAGACTTCTTTGTTCCGTGTTTCTTTCCAATTCTTGTAATAACTACGAGGGCGGTCATAAAATTAGCCTACCTAACAAAGAAGATAAAAAAAATTGGGAAAATTTCCTTTATTTTATTTTCCAGCAATATTCAATGGCTTCTGTACCATGTTTATAGTAGGAACTGTCAAACTACCTAAAATAGTCTGTGGTTAGGCTTCACTTCTACATTGTTAGCAAATTTTTTACCAGCGAAAAATTGTTTGAAGTTTGGAAATAGAAAATAGTCCAAGGGAGCTAAATCTGGCGAATAAGGTGCGTGGTGAAGCAATTCAAACTTTAATTCCTATTTCAGTCCACTGCTTTGACTGTTCCTTCTGTCTCAGGTGTGAATCATCCATTGTTATAAATCGACGCAAAAACTCGGCTTTATTGCATGGGAGCATTTTTTTTTTTTTTTTTTTTGATGAAACAACACTTTCTTTTCCGCCAAATGCAGCTTTTTTCCACAATTTCGCACTCTGAACGCTACAATCAATTAGTAAAATATTCGCTTTAATGGTTTTTCCTTTCTCAAAATAATCAATAAAATAATTCCATGCGCATCCCAAAAAAACATACGTCATGACCTTGCCTGCAGACGGAACCGTTTTCGCCTTCTTTGGATACGCCTTCTTTGAATTCCAGTCTACTGATTTGATTGTTCCTTTGTCTCAGGTGTGCAGTGATGGACCCATGTCTCATCCGTGGCTATAAGTCGACGCAAAAACTCGGCTTTATTGCCAAACCAACCAAATTCTACTGAAATATTTTCACAAAACACTTTTTCGTCTATTGAAAGCAAGCGCGGCACCCACATAGCATACAACTTTCTTATTGTCAAGTCTTTGGTTAACATGCAATGTATGTCACTTTTTGAAATATAATCGCATATCGTTTCCAATGCCATGTTGTAAATTTTCTTAACCGAGTCTTGCGTGGACACTTCAATCGTGGACACATCTTCGCAGCTCGTACGGCCTCGCTTAAACTCTGCTACCCACCGTTTTACAATCGTGAACGAAAGAGCAGACTCCCCCAGACTAGAATCTAGTATGGCTTTAATATTAGTAGGAATTAGATCTTTCACATAGAAATATTGAATTATATAACGGTGACCAATTTTTTTTCATGTTTGAAAATGTTCACTGAGATCGTTCACTTTTGGTAGCTCAAATAAAAACACTAAACAACGTGGCGCCTTGAAACTTAAAATTTACGTTTTACATGGTTGCCGATTTTCACCAAAATAATTTTGTTCAAATTTCTGACACCATCTATACGTCAGGTCGGTTAGCTTTGGGACCGCTCTCATACCTATGGTACGTCTATATTTTCTTTTGAAAACAGAACGTAATACATTTAATTCCACATCACAAATCACACACTAAACTCTTTCAGCTAAATTCTGGTTATGAACTGAATTTGGTTTGTAATAACTGTGCGACAGAATACAGCACATAACAGCCTTGTTTATAAACATTACAAAATTTATTTATTTGAAAGAGCGTGGAATATACTTTTACACTATTCTTTCTTTGCGGTTGACATATTTTTTTGAGTGGAGCATATGTAAGGCTAGGATTTCATCAGTGAATACATTTTTTGTTTAAGTCTTTTTTGTTCATCTCTTTACAGAATTAACTTAATAATACTTGGCAAATTTATGATGGAAAGCCTCAGCGCAGAACAAAGAACCAAAGTTGTTTAATTTTACCTATGAAAGTCAGCATTAGATTATTCCGATTATATCGAAATTTTTGTAATGTTCCAAATGCTCGTAGCGCTCTAACAATTTACCGATTGGTTCAGCGTTTTGGGAAACAAGGGGCTGTCTGTGTGCAGCTCGAAAAGAAGTGACCTCTGCTCGAGTGCAAGCAAGTATTGAGGAAAACCCCGAAACTTTCACCAGGCGATCATCTTAGAGATATCTAGGCGGTCTTTGCAAAGAATTTTACATACGTTACATCTTTTCCCATATAAGCTCCAATTGGTGCACGACTTAAAGCCAAATGATGCACAAGAACGCATTCAATATAGTCACCGTTAACGTTACTTATGAGCCCAACTATAGTTCATTCCTTATTTGAGACCTGGCGGGTCATCGATCAATCGCATACCTGTGAGATTACAGGCAATCCCTTAACCAACAGCAATATGCTTAGCTTGGTGTCTGCCACGGAGATCATCGATTGACCAAATTTTAGTTTAGACATCTTTTAATAAAAATCTGATTCCATTTATTATCATTATATTAGCAGCGGCGAAGCAAACCGGATTGAATTCTACACCAAAATTTTTAACTTATAGTGAATTTTTCAATTTTTGGAACCTTTTCCTATTTTTCAATAAAGTCACATAGAATAATTTTTCAGATTTGAGAAAAACGAGAAATTCAATTTAGCATACCAGATGTTGAATAAATAGTAAAATCGAACTTGACTTAGAGATGTACACAGTTCTAATGAGATCTGTTATGACATCCTTCTATATGGCTTCATGGTGTATCAAATTTAGCAATTTCAGAAAAAAATACTAATTTTAGGTTTAGGTGAAAAATGTCAAACTTCAATTTGTGTTCGTCTTAAAGTTTTGATAGACTTAAAAGGTTTTGCAAAATTCTTCTAACAATGATTGGAATAAGCTGGAAACAGAAATTAGAAATATTTTTGGTACCTTAGTATAGGATACATATTTTATTTTACCTAATCATATTTCCTTTCATCAACCCTAAAACGAATTAATGCAGTTCAAACATTTTATTTTACCATTCTTAACTATTTGTCTACATATCCCCAAAGTGTATTGCATTTGCGAATATGTTTGTCTACATCTGAATTAACAATCCATTATGATTTTTACTGTAACATTCATTATTACTGGCCAATGGGAATTCAATTTTGCTTCCGATTGGCTTTATAACTTTTAATTATATTTACACCTTTTTGGACACCTTCTTTAAGACGGCTGCAACCTCCAGTAAACATCAACAGTCTCCAATTATTTTAAATTAACCATGAAGCTTTACCATAAGCATTGATACAAGTCCTTAGTTTTGACTTCTTACCCTTCCTATCGTCAAATAGACATAAACATTTCTCTCGTTATCGTCTCATTATTGTCATGAACCGTGATTGCTTTGTTGGCGTCCAAAATGCCACTTAAATAAATTTGTCCAAAGTGCCCAACATCAAAGAACCTCGAAAATTAAATACCGGCTAAATCACCATCAAATAAATATCCTTCCGGTTTCCTATAGAAATCACATAACTTTTCATACAGGCCAGCTTCTTGTTCCTCTGCTCCTTGTTCCTGTTTCTTCGTTTTGGATACGGTATTTATCATCCTTTACTCGTTCGGTTGGTTGGTGGTTAATGGTGCTGTTGTCTTTCAGTTTAATGGAATCTATGTTTCAGTCAAACGTGATGGGGTAAAGAGGGATTCACAACTAATTAGCATAATTAGTAAACGGATTTTTCGAACTTTGTCTGTTGGTCTTTCGCTTCGTCGCCTGTGATGGGTAGTGGTAGTGGCTACTAGTGGAAAGTTTTCGGTGTGAAGTGATGCTTTACGACATAAACACGGTTGTCTAAACCCACGGGCGGTAAAATAACTTACAGTATGGCGTAGAGCAACACAAAAATTGCTTTGACTTTTAGCAATATTTTGAGATTTTAATTAATGTTGATATAATCTCCATCATGCTGAGTGTAGAGAGGCGGTGTTGGTAAACTTGGCTCCCCAACGTTTAGAGCTAAGGAAGCGTTGTCTCTTTGGTGCTCTATTAAGCTTAATGATAAATGACGATTTTATAATTTAGTTACAAGTACAGACAAATATTATTATAGTGAAATATTGGCTATCGTCAGGCTTATCTGCCTTGTTTTGGGAAGGCATTTTAGCAGAAGTCAATGGATTAACACATTTTGCGAAAAAATTTCATTTATAACTTAATAAAATGAAAGAAACTTCAAATAAGTGTTCAATTATTATTATCATAATTTATGATAACTTGTATAAAATTAATGTCAAGTGCATAGTTTTCAAATCGAAAATACTCTCTGAAAACTAAAACAAAGTAGACGCGAAATTTGACTTGTTGTATGTAAGAATATGATTATAATTAGATTTTAACGAACGCGGATTCCATATGGGATAATACGGTATTATTTCAAAAGGCATTTAGTGCAATAAGTTTTTGTCTTGTAATTTCAACTCCATGGAAAAATATTGGCATCCTGTAAAAAGCGCCTGAGTTTACCTTTATTACAAATATAAATGCTCTAAATAAAATAGTTTTTGAACTTACAAAATGTCAAAGTATTACGTTATCTGTTTAAAACTCTATAACAAATGCTGAAAACAGGTGCTCTGGTATTCGATCTTAAAACGATGCCTGTATTTCTTAAATTGCTTAATCAAATAGGCCCCGTGAATGGCATTTAAATAGGCTTAAAGGTCTATCTAAAAAGTTCCATTCTCAAATCATCGGAAAGTTATCTCTTTAAAATGCTTCCCCTAATCTTTCTCTATCTAACTATTTGTGCAGTTTTTATTGTCAACTTTTGCCACCTTGAAAAAAAGAAACGTGGCAAAACTTCACGACAAATAACACGTTCCCTTCTTGATGCTGTTATGTGCTCAAATGAGATTGAAAAAATCCAGTATCCTAATATTTGTGTTGCATATTTACTTATGCGGAATGACAGATTCTGCATATCAAGTAGTTGTCTTTGCTTTGGCTCTATACGATATTTATGCTAATTGTTGCAGCTACACGTCTGGCTGGAAGTGTTTGCTGTGTCACTTTAACATATGTGTGATAGAATACCGTGATAAGAGCATAGTGATAGAAAATTGCATCGGAAATTCTATCATATATAGGAAGTACTTCAATAAAATTGAAAGTTCTTATCGGCAAATGTCACAATGTTGTTGGCAATCAATTTTGATATTTTTAGAGAATCATATTTTCGGATATAGTTGTGTAATAGAAAATATCTGTGAAATGTTTGTCAAGGCCTCGGCTGGTATGCCTCAACTCGATAGTCAAAATTGTCCATGACATTTGTGCATAATTGCTTCTTGGCCTTAATTACGAGTAAACTCAGTATAATCTCGTCTTTATTGACTGGTTCCTAAGGATCCTATTCTCGAGGAGACTTTAAGAGAAGATTCTTTAATGCTCCAATTTTAGGATCCCGTTGCCCGTTGGACTTTGCTATTTCGAAATGTAATGCGTTTTGGGGAGATCTAATTCAAAACGTTGTGTATGCTATCAGCATGTTTGAATTATTTTAGTAAATGAATATTTTAAGCATGTAAAAGTGGATATTTCTCCAAAATTAACTTCCCGCGCGCGTAGCGGAATGCCTAAATTTGTAATCCAAGTATTTTTGGCTGAGCAACGTATGGCTCTATACTCTTTTTCCAAAGACTCCTAAAAGTAAATCATTCGCTTAAATCACAAGTCAGGATGTGTATGGCACAAGTGAGACCACTATATTACAAAGTTAAATTTTTGTTAGCCGAGGGGGAGAGCTTTGGCATTAAATTGCTTGCCAAGCCTACAGAAAAATGACATTTTAATTATACCAGGGCTCGCCTCTTTGTGTTTTTTTTTCTCCAGATGAGTTTTTTCGAGCTTTATGTGGGTTTACGAGTTTGGTTTTACCTTTCTGCGTCAGGAATATCCTGGAATTTGGTTACAGTGGAGCTTTTGTAATAGGCTGTAATGATCTCATGGGTATGCTTCTTGGCGATGTTTAAATTTCTTTTTGCTTCCTTACGCATAGTTCTCACAACAATCATTCTGGTATGTACGTTAACTGCAACTGGGTGATAATCTCAGTAAATATTTGCACCATGGATCACAAGTTTTTTCCAGATGTTACAAATATGTCTTCTATCTATTACCACGTGATCAATCTAATATGTCGTTTTATGATCAGAAAATAGCCAAGTTGCCTTCCTTGGAAAAAGCGCAGACATTCCGTTATATATCCTTGTATAATCATCCTTATAATCTTTGCTCGGTTTGTCGCCATTTTGGTTGTTCGTTTCTCACTTTTCTCTCATAGTAAATTTAGTTTGAAATTAGCAGGATATTCATCAGATATTATAAGATATTAGTTTCGATAAGAAATGAGATAAGAGATAAAACTGAATAACAGTCATAGGAGCCGAATGACAATTTTAGTCTTTCCTTTCTACTTGCTAATAAAATTATATTACATTGTGACTGAGGAAGGCCGCTACTTTAAGAAACTGGAATATTTTTTTTTTAATTCATTGATGTCATGTTTACTTTACTGACTTCAAAAATAATACATTTTTATCAAATTTTTTCGCCAGTTATAAAAATAATTGTTTTTAAATAATCTGCACACTCGGTGAGGATCATTATTCATAACTGTCCGAAGCGTTGTAGAATTTTACCCAAATATTGTTCCAATGCATTGTTTTAGATACTTCAAGTTTGCCGATTTTGTTTTGAAAACTTTCAATCTTCAGTTCTCAGTTTGAAAAATAAGAAATTTTTTATCAAATTTTTCCTCCAGTTACAAAAAATAATTGATTTTAAATAATCTGCACACTCTAAAGTGTTGTAGTAGAATTTTTCCCAAATATTTTTCCAACGCAATTATGCAAAACATAATTTAAATTTGCTGATTTTGTTGTGAACACTCTCAGTTTTCAAGAGATATTCGAAAACAAATCAGGTGCTGTAAAGTCAGTAGAATTTGGCGATCAATGGAATGTGGAGTTCGCCGAAGTTAGCTTATTGGGGAACTTTCGCTGTAGTTCTGCAATAAAAACCATGTAAAATAATCTTATCTGATAAAGCGAAGGATCAGAGGCCTTAAAATCGGAACGATTTTAACCTATTCTCAAATTTTGAATGGGTAAGAACCTCACCTTTTTTGGGTATGAAGGTGGTGGTTGTGATATAATGAGCCCAGTGGGCCACTTTTGGTAAGCACAACTGGCGCTGTGGGATAAACCAAACGTAATAATACGGCCTGTTGAAATATCACACAAAGTTCAGCTTTTCAGAAAGGAAAAAGTTTCTTTCAAATTCTGCAAGTAACATCTTCATAGCAATATTTTTTTAATCAATCTATATTTGCCCAAAGAGTTATCTGTGTTTCTTTTACAGCAATGTTTGAAAATAATTTCAAAGAAGAAACCATCATCTTGTTGGAATTCATCTTCAACTGTGACAACATTTAGTATTTCTTCCAGTTTAATGTTTTACAAAACTATTTCTCTTGTTGTTTTAAGTGAAAATTGTATGATCAGGTTTCAAAAACAATTTTCGCTTTTAGTATACTCTGAGTTGAGTATCACAGCAGTTTGTTTTCCTTCTTCGCTTCCCTAACGACTATACATCATAAGCAAAGTTCAAGTATCAATTTTCCACTGGTAGCAATAATTAAGTACCGCAAAGTTTGCACGACTTTTGCTAATTACTTAGCCATAGAGTTTATGTTTCTCGCACTGAAATAGACGATGTAAGATAACGAAAAATTGAGTGTTTAGGGAAAGTTTTATCTAATAATTAGGTCATGTTGAAGTTTAATGTTGTATGAGTTTTTAGGTACACATCTGTTCGACAGAGTACAGCAAAAAAAAGAAGCATTTTTGTATTTAAGTTTTCATTTATTTGAGCCAAATTGTGATAATAATGGATGTCTTTAAGACACAGAACTTTGTTTTTCTAAATATTTTGTTTCTAAACTTCATCAGGGATATAATGGAGACATAACAGTTGTATTAACAAGTATTTACGTTTTTTTTTTTGCATACTTATGGTTTTAGGATCATCGGGATAAGCATCAATTTCATTAAAAGTGATTATAAATAATATGCACTGTAAAAAAATTTACAGAAGTTATGAAATTTTATTACACAGACATAAACTTTTCGAGCATTTTCATAAATGCAAAAAATGTTTTGCATTTAGTGTTCTAAAACCTTACATGAAATTCAAGCGTTTCCAATGCTGCATCAACATTAATACGTACTTACTTTTGGGCTAAATTTCATTCTACTTCCGAATGTGATGTCATGCATTTCCGCCATATACCATAATATTAAATGGTTTTTTGTATCTTTTTTTTTTTTTTTTGTTACATTTTACGCTGCTTACCACATTTACCACATCATAAATGTAGATTTTGTTTTTGTTAAAAACTACTTTTTCCAGTTATGTTGCAAATAAACTGTAATATAGGGTGATTTTTCAAGATTTAAGTTTTTCAGGTTGGCAGCACTGGTTGCTAATGGCGTGCAAACGTCATCTGTCAAAGTGAAAAGTGTACTCTACCATTTCATCATGGAAAGACTAACAAACGAGCAACAATTGCAAATCGTTGAAATTTATTATCAAAGTTCGTGCTCTGTGATAAATGTGCATCGTTTAATACGACCATTTTATGGTCGTCATAATCGACCTGATGAATCAAAAATTCGTGCACCAAATTTACTTTGTTGGACATAAAACCATCGACTCGCATGCGTAGAGTGCGTACCGAAGAAAGTATTGCAGCCGTAGCGACCAGTGTTTATGACGATTGTGAAATGTCAATTCGTCGCCGTTCTCAGCGATTGGGCCTGTGTTACTCAACCACAAGGAATTTTTATTTTGGCCAAATTGACTGAGGTGAACTTGGTTGACATGTGGTTTCATCAGGACGGTGCAACATGCCACACTGCTCGTAAAACAATGGTTATGTTGAGGGATGAATTTGGTGAGATTTGGCCCTGTGAGTTGGCCCTCAAGATCTTGCGATTTAACTCCTCTTGATTATAGCTTTTGGGGTTATGTCGAGTCGTTAGTCTATATAGACAAGCCGAATACTATTCAAACCTTGCAGGATAATATAAAACGCGTTATTCGTGGAACATAGGCCGAAATGCTCGAAAAAGTGACGAAAAATTGGACCTTCTGAATGGACATTTTGATACGGAGCCGCGGACAACATTTACATGAAATTATCGTTAGAAATTAAATGGTAAAGACCAATTCATCGATTCCAATAAAATCTTTCAATATGTGATACAAAATTTGAGTGGTTTATTCGATTTAAAAAAAAAACTACGATTAAAAAATCACCCTTTATTAGGTGAGTAAAGAATCAAATTACATTTGTAAAGCAAAAATTGGCAGTGTGGTTAAATTAAACAACTGTTTCTTGGAAATATTATGTGATTTTACAGACTAAACAGAAATTTTATTGAGGTGAATTGACTTACATACTACTTCACACAATCTCGTTTTGCTTTAGAGAAAAAGTGGGTGAGGTATAAGAAGGGTCATAGAAAATTAGCCGTTTGTTAACAAAAAATGCGCTGAATTAGAGCACAATAAAAGAAGCAAGATGAATACATGAATATATGAACGTATGAATATATGATTATATGAATATATTAATGCTTGAATATATGAATATATGAATCTATGAATACATGAATATATGCATTTATGAATCTATTAATATATGAACCTATGAATATAGGAAGATATGAATATATGAATATATAAATACATGGATATATGAATATATGAATATTTGAATATATGAATATATGAATATATGAATCTATGAATATATGAATATATGAATACATGAATATATGAATATATGAATATATGAATATATGAATATATGAACAAATGAATATATGAATATATGAATATATGAATATATGAATACATGAATATATGAATATATGAATATATGAATATATGAATATATGGATATATGAATATATGAATATATAAATACATGGATATATGAATATACGAATATTTGAATATATGAATATATGAATGTATGAATATATGAATATATGAATATATGAATATACAAATGTATGAATATAAGAATATAAAATTTTATGAATATATGAATACATGAATATATGAATACATGAATGAATGAATATATGAATATTAATGTATATTAATATATGAGTAGATAGATGAATATATGAATGTGTGAATACACGAATATATGAATCCATGAATGAATATTTGAATACATGAATATATGAACATATTAATCTATACATATTTGAGTTAAATCAATCATTTGTATGAGAAGTACCAAAATTAGCAAGCTAATTCGGTAGATTTTCTCAAGTATTATGGGAAAATTCAATACACAAAAATATAAGTTTCTACAGTTTACTAATTAGAAGTAGCATTCAAAAAATGAACTTAGGAAAATTTTTAAATTTATGTGGGAAGTATCGACAAGGGTTAGTCGATATAGCTTACTCCCAATCTGCAGCTACCATAACTCGAAATTTGTTTTCTGTCCTAAGTTTTAACAATTATCATAAAGTTCTGCGATAAATGTCGTAACAAACAAAGGAACAGCGCCAGTTTTTCTTTCATGATAATAAAACGCATTTTCTTAATGCACAATATTAAATCCGGTTATTATCATTCCCCTGTCCATAGGTGGCTGACATTATCGCCAGGATCAATTTTTCCCACACGCTAACTGCTCTCATCTGTTAGTTCTAAAGAGCATTGGCGCATTAAAATTGTGAAATTATTACTCTGGTTTCGGTTTGTATTCATAGTGAGTAGAGTGGGATCACAAGGACATTTCTATAAAAAGGGTGTCGGACGTCGTACTAAATTCCTCGGTAACTCTTTTCTGTAAACATCTCAGTTACATTGTAGCATGGTTGGACAGTCTTGTTGTGCTCTTTCATTGCATATTTTGAATCTTCTTCGAAATTTATCAATGGTTGGACGAATTATTTACTGTATGTAATAGTAAACCAATGTTATTCCATCTAGCAGTTTCAATATATTTTACTTCTACAAAATGCTATTTCATTTCATTCATCATTTAACAATGATATCGTTTACTCGATTAGCTCCAGATGCTTGCATTTTCTTCCAGAACAATTAAATACTCCTGAACATGCGAAATCGCAATTGTCGTCCATTTGTTACATTTTGCCACTGACCATCTTGTAATTGCCCAGAAATATTGAGGTATTCGTGCTCACCATCTTGCAACCACCGTCTTAACAAACAATGTTGCCACAAAATGCAGAATGAAGAATAAATTAAGCATGACCATGATTGGCACTGCAGACAAAATGGATAAAATTTCTGTACTAACGAGGAGGTAATTAGTTATTGTGGCGAGGAGAGAGGAATGAACGACTGTAAGAAACAAAATAAATGATGGTGGGTGGGAAAGTGAAGGTTGGGAATAGATATCTCATTACAGTTTTGGTAGCAATGAAATGAAGTTGTGAATCAAATAGTATGTAGTTGGGAAAAAACATATATATTAGTCACTTGTCAAGAGTAATAATGATTTCCGGATTCTTTAAACTACTGCAAGTGCATATCATACCAAATTCTTTTTTTAAATGACTTGTTGAAGAAGTTGTGAATATTTAAACCAAAAATATCCTTTTCCAAGCAATATTCAATAGCTCCTATACCCGGTTTATAGTAAAAACTGTCAAAATCCTTAAAAGAGGCACCACTTGATTGTTGGCTGCCGAGCCATTTTTTCAAGTTTGGAAACAGAAAATAGTCCGAAGGAGCAAAATCTGAAGAAGAAGGTGCATGATGAAGTAATTCATTGATTTAATTAATTTAGTTTAATCACTTTTTGTCATCGAAATAGTGGATGAATGAACTGGAGCCATTTTTTCAAGTTTGGAAACAAAAAATAGTCCAAAGGAGCAAAATCTGGAGAATAAGGTGCCTGATGAAGCAATTCATTGGTTTAATTAATTTAGTTTAATTACTTTTTGTCATCGAAATGGTGGATGAATAAACTGGAGCATTGCCTTAATAAAACAACACGTTCTTCCTCGCCAGATGCAAAATTTTTTCCATAATTTCATTACCTAAACACAGCAATACATTAGTATACTATTCGTCGTTGATGATTTTTGCCTTTCTGATGATAATCCATACAAACAATCCCATACGTATCCCAGGAAAACAGACACCATGACCTTGCCTGCATGGCGAACCGTTTTCACCTTTTTTGGACACGATTCTTCCATTCCAGTCGACTGCTTTGACCATTCCTTTGTCTCAGCTGTGAAGTGGTAGACCCATGTCTCATCCATGGTTATAATTCGATGCAAAAATTCGTATTCGTTGCAGCGAAATATCGCCAAACACTCTACAGAAAGATCTGCACGTCGCTGTTTTCGATCCATTGAAAGCAATCGCGGCACCCATCTTGCGCACAGCTTTCTTTTCTTCAAATCTTCGGTCAGCGCATGATATATAGCACTTTTTGAAATGACGACAATTTTAGGAAGATCATTCAATACGATTTTGCGGATTTTCTTAACCGTGTCTGCTGTGAACACCTTAATTGATCGACCACTACGGTTTTCGCCTTCGCAACTAGTACGGCCTCGTTTAAACTCTGCTTCCCAATATCTTATAGTCGAGAACGAAGGAGCTGTCTCGTCCATGGTAGAATCTCGGCTTTAATATTGGTTCAACTGAGACCTTACAAATGGAAATATTGAATTACATAAGGGTGGCGAATTTTTTCCATGTTTACAAATTCGTCTTGGCAGCTCGTGCGGCCTCGTTTAAACTCTGCTACCCAATATTTTATAATCGTAAACGAAGGAGCAGGCTCGTCCAGAGTAGAATCTAGCTCGGCTTTAATGTTGGTTTTACTGAGACTTTTCAAATGGAAATATTGAATTACATAACGGTGGCGAATTTTTTCGCTGGGATCGTCTACTTTTATTGGCTTGATTGAAAATACTAAAATAATGTAGCGCCTTGAAACTTAAAGCATACGTTTTATAAGTTGCCACTTTTCACCAAAATAATTTTTGTTCTTTTCTACTACTGGCATCATGTATAAATCAAACCGGATGGTTATTGAACAGCCCCCGTAACATAGAGCAAGGTTTAAAATTAGTTGAGAATAACCGGAACTCCTTCGTGCCGCCCTAGTATACATTGATATGGATGCGAGGAAACATTTTGAAATGATCAGGAAAATAATAATCAGATATAAATTATGAATAATCAGATATAAATAATAATATAAATATCTTGTGGCAAAGCATACCGAAATTCTTGTAGATGTCGCTTAATTTGATTCATGACTATATAACAACAAATAAGAAAGAAGCAGGTATGCAGAATTTAATTTAAAAGAGTTTATACGCTTTCTATTTTAGTCTCTTTGAATATTATCATGAAACAATTCAATTTTAATTTGTAATTGAGACTGGAAATTTGATTCTCCTTGAAAGAGACTGGACGCATTTAAACGTGCATACATTTCGTAGTTCTACATTCTTCTTTAAATAATATATTTTACTGAAGAAGTTAAACACATAACTCCCTGTGGAAATATAATGCATATAATAGTAAACTTTTCATTGCATTTGCTTTTTCATTACAACGATCATAGAAGTATGAGTAACTTTTTAATTTAATTTTACTCAACAACACAACACAACTCGAGCAGTTAAATAAGAGCTGTGATACAATCTAACTAAATGCTGCTGCAATGATACATAAAGATATGTATGTGAATGTGACTGACGAAGAACTACTTTTGTTCAAAGTAAACATATATAGTTAGTAACATCTAGGCAAAAAAAACTTAGCAAACACTGTATGTTAAAGTGCTTTTATAGATAGGCGTGTTAAAGGCTTCCAATTACAACTGTGGTGCAGAAAACCTCTACACAAATTTCACTTAGCATGTCCTCCTTCTTCTGTTTTCTTTCTAATAGGAGGCTTTAGACAAAAAAAAAAAAAAAAAAAAAAAACAATAAATAAATAAATAAATACAAATAGTCTTTTCAAATTTTGTAAGTTGAGAGTGTCCTTGTAAGTTCTTGATTCATGAACTATTTCGTGGACTACTTTACAGCCGTTTTTCTGATACCTCCTGGGCCACTTGTTTGGTTGGTATCAGAAAGGCAGTTGTGAACAGACCAATTTTTTTCATTTTGTCCGAAATTTCAAGACAATAAAATAGGTAAGAATTTACCTCTCTATATATTTTCAATAACAGAGTACAAAGAAAATATAGAGTTTCAATCAAAAGTTCAATCTAAATGTTATTTTAAATCTAAGAAGAAATTTCTAATCAGTTTAGCGATCTTTATTTCTCACATACATGTAGTTTCAATTGAAAATAAAATTTACAAAAACTTTTATGCCTAAATATGAAGCTGCTTATGGGCTTTACTTGCATGTGAAATTACATACATAAATGCACAGACTTAATTCATTACATTTTTTCTTTCATCCTAACTATCTCTAAACATTAGAAGTTGTCTCATACTTTACCATTGTAAATGTTTACTTAGCAAACTTCGAAATTGTTGAATGCTTACGATGCTATCATACATAAGATTTGGAATATTAGTATGTAAATAAATTACATATTGTGAAAATATTTAAACGAAACATTAATGCTATAACTCAGATATCAAAGGAGACAAACAAAGAATGGAGATAAGTGTAAGCATTTCTTCTTCAAAAATATTAGGTGTCGCCAATAAAGTCAGTTCTTTTTTTGAAAAGGGGAAAAAAGAAAAAGAGCTTAACTTATTTTGCTATAATATAGGTTTATTAGAAATCAAAAATACTGTCACTGTTACTGAAATATGATTTTCAATCCTGTGATTAATTCTTCTGACATCGCAGTAGAACATCCTGTCAACCCAAATTTGTTTATTGATTTATGTGACATTGTGTGCCACCTTTATGAACCCAAAGATCATTTGAGTTCATACCTTTAATTTCAGAGTCCACAATTAATCATTAGTGGTGGGTGTTTAGCACTTGACATTGGAATTTCTTGATTTCCTATTTTCCAAACATATGAGCTATTTATGTCATCGGTGTAAAATCCACTCCAAAACTGCCACTTTCTGTGAATGTTTTAAGTTCTATATTTATGTGCGGGTTTTATGATCTCCACTGAGCCATATACAGCCATATAATCACTGTGATGTAAGTGCGTGCCAAAATACTGGTATTCAGTCTGCTTGCTCGACATCAAAAGATTTCGAATGATTTGTGGTTCACATACTGGCAAGTTAGCTAACCACCCCCGGAAAATATATAGGGCCACTAATTGTCGGAATAAATTAATGAAAATTTGAAAAGAAATTTGTGAAGCATTTTATAATTTCATTTATCTTAAAACACCCAAAATTACTACCCTAAGAAATGTATATTTCCATCACTAATCATCGGATTCGAAATCTATAACTTGGCTCCCCTATATAAGAATTGGCTAAATACCGTGTAGTAAATTAATTACTTTTCCTTTGATGTGGCGTGATGTCAAAGTCAAGAAGATTTGACTATATTTTTGTTGAATGTTCCCAGTGTTGGCTTAACTGACGATGTTGTCATGAAGATGATTCAGGAAAAAAGAGAGCGAGGCGAAGTTGTTAGCAACCACGAAAGCTATCTGCCTATTTTTTAGAAAAATTACAGTTTAAAATCGAAATTACTATTTAAATAGTTGCCAGCTATTGCAGAATCACGTTAAACTCTCGTGGACTCTGCTTAGATATTGTAGAAGCGTGACAATACATTCCATTTTCGTTCTCGGAACTATGCTTATGAAACGTCTGAGGCCTAACACCTAAAATATAATGAATTTTTTGCAACTGAATGAAAGATATCAACCCAGGAATAAATTAAGTCAAGTAATTTATATGGAGGGATGCCAGAAAACGTTTGGTTATCCAGTCGATTTTTCCGAATTTTGCCAAGCACTTCAACGCAATGAAGAGGAGAGAATTTGGGTTATTTCCAGCCTACCAAATAGAAATTTAAAGGAAAAAATTTAACTTTGGTGTATTGGTCAATTTGTATGGAAGGAATCAGAAAATAAGAGGTAATGTCGACATATTCATTTTCTTATTTATATCTTGATGTGTGTAAAATTTGACTGAATTAAGTGAAATGAAATGAAAGATGAAACTCTAAAGATAAAACTGTTTTATAGGTATTTGTAGGGAAGGCGCAAAAAAGGCGGCGCTATTCGGTCGCGTTTTGTTAATTTTAGCAATCGACACAAAGCAAAACAACAGATGGTTTACCTTTCAAAAATTGTATTGGAAAGACTGAGTTTCGAAAGATATCCCAATTTGTAAGAGAGGTATTAGAAAGACTATGGTTTCGCCGTTAAAATTTTTTAAATATAACGTATGCAATGCGAAAAAATTTAGGTTGCTAGATCCTACCAATTAGAAATTA
>JAHXMU010000590.1:169482-224099 GCA_019455685.1 Philornis downsi
GGGCGCACAGCTTTTGCGTTAACCGTGAAATGCCCCCGGGCTGCTAATTATAGTCAATGTCGCATATCTTTCAACCTAGCTAAGCCTTAGCGCATATAGTAGAGCTAAAGCTAACATTAATTAATTAAAACATAAACTTTTACCATACAGATATACATAGAGCAATGATTTGATTGTTAAGTTTCGAAGAAGTTTGTTTGCTTCAAGATAACAGTCTCTGCACCAAACTTGGCATACATATAAAGAAAATCTTCAGTTATTATACTCGTATAATACAAAAATAAAAAACAGCAGAAAAATATACATTTCAAGCCGCAATTATTTCATTCTGACCGAACAGCGAAATGAAATACTTCATTTTAAAATTTCCTGATTACATTTAAAGTCAATTGTTATTTCGAAAATGCTAAAGCGTGTTGTGTCTCTCCGCAACAACATCATGAAAACCGCAACACATATTCATGTTGCGGTCTGCCAAAGTAATTCGTTATTTGATACTTTTGCTGTTATACTGGCCGTTGTCGATACGTACAGTACAGTCCGAGATATGGGCAAACATTCGTGCATACACGGAGATTGGTTTCGATTACATAAAAAATAAAAATATATATTTCTGATTGCATTGATATTAAACTTTAACTTGATTTATAGAGCATGATGAAGATATGGGCATTGCTTACATGAATTTAATTGCAACAGCGGGTTACTCTTGTGAAGGTGAATGTGAACAACATTTACAATATAATTTAGTTGTTTAAGAATTTATTTACAGCAAACCAACAATGTAAATAACTGAAGTAATTAGAGCAGTCTTACTTACTGTGGGTAATTTTAACACGTGTGTTAGGCTATCAGCAATATTTTATTACACTTTGCAATCAAATTGGAGAAATTATTGTTGTTGTTTTTTTTTTTAATTTTGAAAAAAAATTTACAAAATCGTTTTCAAATATATGGGTCAATTTTCGGACAGGATGCATCTTATCGGAATACAAGGACTTTATTATTTTTTTTTTTTTTTGGCATTTCTTTGTTAGTTACGTAATAACAAATCCTAAATATGAAAGATTTTTTGTGCACTAACTTCTCTACTGTTGCCCGATAGAATAATACAAGAAAACTAGGAATATTTATCTAAATATTTTTTTTCCATTTCTAAATATTAGAACCCTCAAATATTGTGTGAGGTGAAACAATTTAACCATTTTTTTAGCTTTATTTTGACAACGACGTTACTATAATTATTTATTTATTTATTTGGCTGAAAATTTAAAACCTTCCGGCCAATTATAAGTTGTACTCTTTTTGAAAAGAGATTAATCCAGATTTAATCTCTCGCGGTGTTGTTGTAGTACAACTTAGTAGAGATATAGTGGACTGTTTATGGGACTGATTTGAAGTTCATTAATTGAGGGTCAATTCTTACGTGCCGGGCAGTAAGTTCGTGCGAGTTGTGCTGGAAAAGTTGCTGATTTTGAATCAGCAACTTTGCTGGCAACATTGGATTTTCCATATTCGTTTTTTTCACATTTTCTCCAGCTTACAGTAAATTATTCACAATAATCATTGGAATATTTATCGATAATCACTTAGATTAATTTTATATAACTTAAATAAGAGCGTTATCTTTTATAAAATTTAAATCTTATATTTTCATTAAATTCGAAATTAATTTATTAAACTTAACAGTAAGCATGAACTTGGAAGTTTATACATTAGTAAATTAAAATATGCAACAATTCTTCTATTAGACTTAATCTGCTCAAAAAAATAAATTAAAAAAAAATCACGTAATAAAATCTATATATAAAATTTATAAAAATATAGTATGATTTTAAAGAAGGTATGATTATTAAAGACAAAAAATAAAATATGAAAAAAGACTAATTATAAATTAATCGATATATAATTTGAAAATATATGAGATAGTCGGTATTTAATGAAGGCTGCTTACAATTTTATTGAAAAACAAAATTTTACAGGAAAGTCTGAAAGTTTTACAGAATGTGCCTTTTGTAGGAATCAAGACAAAACTAAAACATTTAAATGGCTTGGTAGTAAATTTTAAATTCGTAATACTCTTACTTCAAAAGCACGACCCATGAGTGTGGTTATTCTAGGACAAAAAAGCTGCTTATTACGAGTGGAATGTACAAAATTAAACGAATTAAAAAGAAGTGGAGGACTACACAGGCAAGCAACTTTATAAAACAACAACAAAAACCACAAATCGTTATAATCCTTAAAACGACAGCCCAAGAAACGCTTAACACATGGTGTTAGGAGGAAAATGTCCTGGCTCCCTGTTTCCACGTGAAGATTGTGATGTGTGCTTTATTGGACTATATTCGATGTTAAAATTTCAGTAATACAAATGCATTTTTAAATACAATACAAATTGGATTTTTTGAAAATTAATGACTAACTTTTTTGGTATAAAAACAGAGAACTTCTTTATGAAAGCAAGTCAGGATTGCAATTACATACAAAAGTTTTACAAAAATGACTCCCACTTACAGCTGTATGCAATTCCCAGATTAACCTGCGTGGAAAAATTGCACTCGAAAAAATATTATCATTATTCGTGCGATAAATATTATGATGCTGAATACAGATATAAAACTAAAATCTACAGGATTCACAATAGCAGATTGGTGGCGTCAACACACGGGGTTATATGAGTCGTATTCATATAACAACGACCAAACGTTGTTTTGATTGGAAAGCAATGTCTTCCCTCTTGTTTAATTCAGGCCGTTCTCAGCTTTTTACCTAACTCTATATTTGTAAATATTTTCTTCGGGAACAAACGGGGGACGATATGAAAACTTTGTCAACTTTGTGTTTTGGATAACTTTTATGTGTGAGTTGCCCGCTAGAGAGAAAGAAAAATGTTTATAAGAAGAAGAAGTTAATCCGAATCGTATGTACTTATATACATTTAGAACTCGGTGCATAAAATTTGTCAAAAAAAAAAAAAAAAATCATTTTTAAATGGAGAAGAGTTTATGTTAATAGATGGTTTAATTTAAATCTGAAAAAGTATTTTATTACTTTCAGAACTGCCTTCAGGTAAAAAAAGACAAAATTTTCATATGCAAAATATCTAAAAACATATAAACAGAAAGGTTTATAACTTCATTGAATCAAATATCGGTCAAGATTTCAAGCAGTAAACGCCACACTTGTTATTTTTTCAACAGTACACCAATGTCATGAATATAAGCTTGACTTCGGGAATAGCAAAAATGACTTTCAAAATCGCTGTCACTTTCTTCGGTCTTAAATTCAACTGGCGAATAAAAATTTGAATTGGTTTAAGAGTTTAGCAAGACCATGGCAGACGAACTGAGAACAATTTCAGTTTTATTAAGGAATTTTGATTATCCTGCATATGGTATATATCATGGTAAGAAATGAAATTCAATTTTGCTTTATCCAATTCATAGTAAGAAATGGAAGTCATTTTTGCTTGTTTATATAAATCAGAGTTGAAATTCTTAATAACTAACTTTAACATTATTTTTAAAATTCATTTCTGAGCTTATTTTTCTATGTTATGAAATGTAATCATAATATATAATTATATTTTTGTACGTATTATAATTTTGTTATGCAGAATAAAGACGATTAAAGCATTTGATGGGACATATTATGAGTAAAACATTTAGAAGTGTTAGATTTTATATAAAAAGTTAAAATAATACATGTAATTGCTCGACACAAATTTATACAATTAGTTGAATAATATTTATTCTATACCAGTTTACAGAAAATATTTCAATCGCCTATATTTGTCATGAATCGGAAATATTATTTCTGAATAATATGCAAAAGATGTTTGTTAAATTCAGAATTTTGCAAGGAAAGTTCCAGGGCGGTCTTAAAAATATCATCAAATTGCTGTCAAAAGTTTAGATATTGGGAACAAAAACGTGAAAAATTGTATTGCTTTACTGAAATCGTTTATAAAATTTTTGAAAACAACAAAATTTTAGGAGTTAAGACCATGCGATGTTAATCACATAAACAAATTTACGTCCGTTTTTGATTTTACTGTTCATCTTCAAATTTATAGTATAATGATTGCCCACATTTTACTACTCGTTTAAATTCGATATAGATTTAACCAAGTGATTATATTCTTCAATCCTCCAGTTGGCCAGCTTTACAACCAAACAGATTTGGATCAATAGGTTTAAAAGGTTCTAAAACTATTGCTACGAATTTTGGTTTAGGTATTCCATCGCCTAAAACCAGATGTCTTGAAGTCAGCCTGAGCCACATCTGCTGAAAACGGTTGCGGTTTGATAAAATTTTTCTTGTTTCTATCCAGAAACTCGTTCACAATGATAGTCTTGTGAGATGGCGTGCATAATTCACGAATTTTCTTTCCATAAATCCAACTTTTTTTTTGACAAATTTGCTCTCTCAAACGTCACATAGCATCCAGATAATATTCTTTATTTACTGTCTGAGCTTCTGCCTTTCAAGTGTTTTTTCCGAAGTCGTCTCAGTAGGAATTCATCATTTTAAAGCTTTTTGATAAGATTGTATATAAATGTTGCAATACCATACCTTATCATCTGTTTTAATAGGTTTTATGATTATGTATGAAGAACATTCAGGTCGAAACAAATCGAGCGGCACCGCCTTTCGTACCCAAACTATTACGTAGAATGATACCCATTGATTCAAGAGACAAAGGAGCAAAAGCTGCCTCTCTCTCAGGCGACTTTCTTCAGTTTATCTATTTTACTTTCAGTTGAAGACATTGTTTCCCGACCAGAGCGAGGCAAATCTTTGACCACATTTTACGAACGCAACGTTTTGGAAATATCAAATTGATCTCCATGGTTTAGACATAGGAAACAAAAAGTGTAAAATTTTATTGCTTTACTGAAATCATTTATGAAGTTTTAAGATAACCACAAAATTTTAGGAAGTAAGACCATGCGATGCAAATAATATAGACATATTCATGTTCGTTTTTGACTTTGTTGTCTACCTTCAAATTTATAATATAATGATTGGCCAAATTTTACCAGTGGCGTAAATTCGATATAGATTTACCAAAGTTGTTTCGTCTATCATTCTTCTAGTTGGCCTGGATTATAGACAAACAAAATTGTACCAATAGCTTTAAGAGGTCCTGCAACTAATTTAACTTGAAAATACTCACATCGTTCCCATTACACTTGGTGTCATATCAAATACAATCAAACTCCATTCCTGTATGAGTGGATATGAAACAGTAAAGGAGATCACTGGAATAGGATAATATGGTGTACTATGTAACCAAAATCCATAGAATTATTTTCCTATTTTCCAATATTGCCCTTCATGCTAATAAATATCACTGAATACTGGTTGCCTAGTGTTATTTGCTGCGATATCCTTCTGTCCATTCTATAGGAATCGCGTGCTTAGGGAACATTATCATAGCTAATAAAGTGTTCAAAACTGAAAAGCTTTCCGTTTTTATTTCATTTCTCCTTCATTAGAAAGTGTTTCTGTATTCATTCAAAATAATTTATATAATTTTAAACCTTTACAGAAGAATGTCGAAATTAGTTGGTGGCTGTTACTTTTACTTCAGTTTGCTGCAGTTAACCTACACATCAAAAAATAACTCAAGAGGAATATTAAGGACATTCAGCTGCTGTTAGAATGCAAACAAAAGCAATTGAGTTATACAGTTTTTATACATTTAAAGGTTTCGTTTGGATGTGATCTTCATTTTTTATTATTATTTTATTTTCATATCGCATTCCAAAGCCGCATTCGAAAAATTGATTACGTAGACCAACATTTTGCGACACCAGTGTGAAATTTTACAATTCAATTCTTAAAAAGTTTTAATAATGATTATTATAATAATAATAACGATAGAATTAACGACGAATATGGAGAGAGATATGATGTAAAATGTGTAGCTTCAACAATTTATAGTGAAATGTAATAATTCTACAAGCACGACATTGAGAGCTTCTTAAATCTAAAGCATGATAGTGCGATTCTTCTGTATTCCTGTGGAATTATTGAACTCCACAATCATATACTACGAAATCGAAAATACCACTACATTATTAGCGTTCATGCCCGCGGAAGTTGTAAAACATTAGTTCTTTACGATCTTAAAAATACAGGGTGTCCGTCGGGAATGTATACTACTTGGTATATTTATAATTTTTGATTAGATAAAAGAGAATGGATCTTATATTGAAAAATGTTTTATTTAATGTCGGGAATTATGTATGGAATACAATATCAGATAAATGTCCACCTCTGTTGGCTTCACAAATGCGAGCTCTTTGAGCACATTTCTCATTACATTCTCACACATTTCACGCAGTATTTCGTTAATTTTAAAGGTGACTGATGAATAATTTGAGGGTTTTCCATTGCCCAGAACCGACTATCCTGTTTATTCACATATCCATTCAAATGAAAATGTGAAAAGTGAATGAAAATGGCTTTCAAATTAGAGAGTATCATCAATACTAAATCCTAATATTTTTATGGTCCTAACATTATCAATAATTAAATCATTTAACATAAACGAGACAGATCTGCCAAAATATACTACGGTATTTTTGATTACTTTCATATACACTTTAGCTTACTATCCTCCTGGCCACCCTAATGTTAATTCGCTAAAAATGCATGGCTTCACCGCGTAACTCACACATTATTTCAAACCTTAAAAGTTTAATTGGTGATTGTTACAGATTGTTCTAAAGATGGCTACAATCGGTCTTATATACTCTCCTCATCGCTTTGCCATTACCAAAAACTTCACTTGCTACTGTGAGTTCAAACGAGCTAGTTCACATTGGTAAGCTTCAGCACAAATTATTTAAATTCAAATAAAGAAAAGATATTATTCAATTCCATCCTTCTAATTCGTGGTGTTTTCTCTTTCTTTATATTTCTACCCTGGGTAAATAATTTGTGAGACAACACAAAGAAATTTGTAATATTTCTGGCTCACACAATAGTAAACCAAAAGCCACCTTTCGCTGCAGGAAACCTCAAAATTCCCTTCATTTTCACTTATTATTTACATGATTTTGGAAGTTGTCAAAAAAAAAAAATCCTTATTCTCATAAGGCAGGAGTTGCAAATCATCAGCATATAATTGAGTCTTAAGAGAATGCACTAACTTTTTAATGCAACATCAACTATTCGGTGGTTACAGAATTCACCTATAATCTACCAAAAAAAAAAAAAAATTAAACTTATAATGTCCTATGAGATCACGGCAAATTGGGTTTATATACTATTGGACACTATCACAATATTTAAATCATTTAATTTCCAATGCTAGTCTCGCAAAGGTTTTGTAGTACTCAAAGTGTTGAAACATTTTTCGAACAAAAGCATGTTCTTCCGTCTAAATGTAGATGCTACAACCCTAATTTAAACTAAATTAACTTTTCGGTAGTAAGAAAACGAAGGATATATTACGACGTCCCACCTATTATCATCCTTAAACTTCGATATTCCTATTACTGTCGATCCAATAGAATTTCTGAAATAAGTAAAGGGTGTCCCAACAAGAACACAAAATTTAAATTTGGCGCCATTCGAAGTGTCATTGTGTGACATTTGAACAATAGTTATTGTTTGCTAGTTGAATATACGAGGTTATTACAAATTTAGCGCTACACGAATGAACAACGCATTCTCATTGTGAAATTGCTTCACCAAAATAGTGAAAGTTTTGCGGCTACAGTTCGCAAAATGCGATCAATTTGGGGTCACAATAATGCTCCAAAAGAGTCAACTGTAAAGAGAGTAATGGATAAATTTGCCAATACTGGGTCTGTTAGCGATGTAAAGACAACAACGCGCCTTCGCCGATGTCGCAGCTGTACGTGATGATGTCGCTCAAACTCCATCCACCTCAATTTGACACTGAGCTCAGAAAATTGGTATCTCCAAATCCACCATGCGGCAAAGTTTGACGAAAGATTTGCATTTTCATGCATGCAAAGTTCAATTAAATCAGGAACTGAAGCCAGCTGACCATGGACAGCGAAGGGAGTTCATTAATTGGGTATTGGAGAGACAACATGAAAATGCTGATTTTGCCGATAAAATCATCTTCAGTGATGAGGCCCATTTCCGTCTTGATGGCTTTGTCAATCAGAATTATCGCATTTGGGGTGAGGAAAATCCTCGAGAAATTCACGAGAAGCAAATGCATCCTCAACGTGTCACTGTGTGGTGTGGATTTTGGGCTGGAGGAATCATTGGACCTTTTTTTTGATGAAAATGAGGCATGTCAAGCACAAACAGTCAATGGTGTTCGGTATCGTAAAATGATAACCAGTTTTTTCGTGCCTAGAATTGAAGAAATGAATGTGGAGGGCATGCGGTTTCATTAAGAGGGCACCACATGTCATACAGCCAGAGAAACAATTCAATTGCTGCATCTGTCATTTAAATCTTGCGTTCTTGTTGGGACACCCTTTACATTACTGGAGTTTCCCATTCGATACTTCATTTACAAGAAAACAATGGTGAAACTGATGACAATCTGAAAAAATTAAAATCTCCCATATCTGTGATCCGCTCTTAGTTAATTTGGAGCTGCAGTATACTTATTTTGACTTCGTTCTGCCACAATGATGAACACCATTCGCCATCATCTATAATTACTTTCGAAGCATTCGTTTCAAAACGCTTAGCGTATAAGAATTACCTTCAAATTTTGAATATTTTTATCCTGCAGTTTTCATAATATTATACACGCAAAAAGTCTACAGCCACTAAAAGTGAACACGGCTTCAACACGGCAACGAAGCATCTAATAGGTTTTGTTTTTGTTCTTTTTTTATAGTTGCACTTATAATCTCAGTGCAGCTATGATAACCCTAAAAGGCCATTAAGGGAGCATTCCCTCTAATGCTGACCGTGCTGTGAGACTGCGTATATTGAAGTTGTCGCAATTGGTGCAGAATAACATAACACAAAATGAGATTACAGGATAAACAAAAGTAAAATGTCTTAGAAACTAGAGCAAACACGTGTGTAATTAATGATAAAGCGTGGAAAAGAATAAAAGTTCAAGTTAAAGACTTAAATATGAAAGATATGGTAAAAAGTGAAATTTTCAGCAAATTTAGGTTAAATGTTCAAAGAGTGCATTAAAGTTCAAGGTCACATAATAGAGTCCCAAAATGTTCGTGACGATGTGCAAAGCTTTGATGTAAAAGTTTACGTACTTTACTTTACAAAACATGCCAATGGTTTTCGTTAATTATAAAATTACACTTATTTGATAATATTTAACCAGTTTTTATATTTATAAATATTTACAAATCTTTGACAATTGTAAAATTATTTCGTTCTAATTACCTTTTAATTTATTAGATTGTTTCAATATTACAGATTCTTAACTTAGACATTTTACTGTAGTACAAGAAAATGATTATTTGATGTCAAATTGTTATTGCATATACCGAAATCAGGGCCAAAAGTACATTTTCGTAATCATTCTTTAAACACGCATGTTTTCAAATATATTAGAAAAACTTGAAGACAATGTGTGCAAGGTGTAGAATCGAAATATTTCTCTAAATTTGCGAAAAATAAATTAAAGCAATTGTTAAAGATATTGAGGATTTTGTGTGTTGCAGACATCGCGGTCTATGGTTAATAAAAGAGACTTTCGTTCACATGATTGTAGATACTCGTATCTACATCACTGCTCGATATGCTGACGAACATTTTGAATAGGTAAGAAATCGTCAAGCCCAGTAAAAGCTTCTCATACTGTAAAGTGAAATCGTCATTAAATAATAAATGGTTGTTGTTGAACTGTGCATTCAATATATATGTGCTGTTCAAATAACGTACAAGAATTCGCTAAAAGAAGCTCTCAAGAAGGCATGGACAAAAATGACAGTGTCTGAAACAGAAAATTTGGTGGCATTCATGCCACGTCATCTGCAAGCAGTTATCGATAGTCTGAATTATTTTTTTTTTATTTTTTTTTTTGTTGTGTTTATTTCATTTTATGGAACTAAGGATATTTTGTAGAAATGTATTTAAACTTATGACCAATAATTTTTGTTTTTTTTTTGTTTTTGTGAGATTTACTGATTTACCTTGAAGTCAATGAAGTCAATGTTTTTTTCGATTTATTTTATGTTTTATTTATTTATTTATTTATTTTTTTTTTGCTTGTAATTTAAAGCCTTCCCGTCAATTATAAGTAAACTACAATATGCAACAATTCATCAATTAGATATAATCTGCTCAACAATATAAATTAAAAAAAAAACACGTAATAAAAATTATATATAAAATGTATAAAAATATATTATGAATTTAAAGAAGGTCTGCCTATTAAAGGCAAAATAAATATGAAAACATTAATTATAATTAACTATAAATTAATCGATATATAATGTGGAATTAGAAGGTAATCGGTATTTAGTAAAGGTTGCTCACAATTTAATTGAAAACAAAATTTTACAGTAAAGTCTGAAAGTGTTGTAAAATGCGCCTTTTTTAAGAGTCTTGACATACTTCAAAACATTTTAAATGGCTTGGTAGTAAATTGCAAATTCGTACAACTCTTACTAGAGTAGCACGAGCCATGAGTGTGGTTATTTTAACAATATGAAGTTGTTTATTACGATTGAAATGTGAAAAATTAGAATTTAATAGAAATTAGAAAAAAATATAGGACTACACAGTCGAACTTTATAATATAACAATAAAGACCACAAATCGATACAATTTTTAAAATTATAGTCCAAGAAACGCCTAACATACGGTGTTATATGAACACGATGCCTCAATAAATACAAATATCTCTTAACTCCATTAAACGCCGTATCATAACTCTATTAAACTCTATTAAACGTCATCTGAATTTGTGTTTGTTTATTAACGTCATTATATAGCTCCAAACAATATAGAATACTAGGCATGATATGACCATGATATAAAAACTTCGCAGTAAATAATTTAAATGCCGGACTACATTATCCTCCTGATGGTTAAAGCTTAGCTTACTTATTACTTCTTATTTTTAATCATTAATCATTCCTAATGTACAATAAAGTTACGTACTTAAAATTTTTGTCAAATGTTTTCTTTTCGTAAAATTCAAAAATTGAAGGGTGTATTTAAACTTTACTCGCAGACTGTATGTTGAATATATATTATATCGTATTATATATTATACTATAGCGTGGGAAGCTGAAATACATTGAAGACAAATATGGCACATTGGAGACAAATATGACAACAACATGCATCAAGCTGAAGTGGACAGTAGAGTGTTTTTAAGATTTCCAAATGCCCAGAAAACTTTATTTAAACTTTACTCCCCGACTATATGTTTTTATATATTATATCTCATTATATATTATACTATAGCGTAGGAAGCTTACAAGAACGATGACAAGTACATTGGACACAGAAGACACAAAAACAGCCATCAGGCTGTTAACTGAAGTGGGCAGTAAAGGATTTTTAAGATTTCCAAATGACCAAGAAATCGCAAGTAATTGATTAGATAGTATACATATACATATGTAGGTGTAACCTTCAATGACTGAAACTACTTGGCTGAACATATTTAGCTCAATCACAATAATAATATTTTTCTAAATACCACAAAATTTCAATGTCATTGAAAAGTAAAAGCATATGATATTTTATTGTAGTTAATTTTTTTGTTGCCCATATTGGTGTTTTCCATAAGAAAGAATAAGTTAATTGTCTGTGCTATTAAGATTTTGTTTTCACAATTGGAAAGGTGCACTAGGCCGTAAGTTTTCCCTATAACATAATATCTTATAACATATTTATGCTTTCACTATTGAACGAGAGCAGATAACAAATATGGTGATAATAAACGGAAAAAATTAATGAAATTTTCAAAAATTCCACATTTCACTTTTTGAAATAAAAATAGACATCTGCAAAGAGAAATCCTTCAATGCACATAAAACATACTATCATCTGTATAAGGGTATTAAATATAAATTATTTCATTATCTCGAATTTACTGAAATAATTTTAAGTTAAAACCTACTCCTTTTATTTTGTGTTCGATTGCATTTTACTTCTCACAACTGGCCGAATGCAATTAATGGCTTTAACATAAATATTGCACATTTTCACTTTATATTTCGGGCCGATTGCCAATATGCATGTAGATATCCACGAATTGAAATCAATGTTTATCCATATCATTATCAGTGTACAAATTAATAATGCCTCCTCAATTGAATTGCACAATCATATTAATGTTCACCTCTACGCGTTGGCTATTCAACGCCAAGAAGCCATCGTACTGGAATCGCATAAAATGGCTTTTCCCGCCAATAATGAAATCACAATTCATTAAAATTATCATCTCTTCAATAATTAATTCCACAATATGAAAATGGAAAGTTAATACATGAATATATCAATTTTATTTTCACTTCAGGTTTCATTCAGATAACGGATAATTATTTGCGGCTTCAGCAAATTCATAGTATATTCGTTCATGGAATACATTGTAAGATTTCTGGAATTTAAATGTGATGAAAAAATAATATTATTTCTTACATAACAATTTGATTCTGGTGTTATAGATATTTATAATTGAATTATGGGAAAAAGAGATGTAGATATTTTGATCCGAAAGGTGATTCCATAGTTTGGTATTTACATCATATAATATATTATTAGATCGCAGTATTAATTTCAATGATTCTAAATTGCGAGGGCGGTTGGCAAAAGTAGGCAACCTGACGTATACATGTTGCCATTAGTTAAAAAAAAAATCATTTTGGTGAAAGGTAGAAATCTTGTAAAATACATTTCCAATTTCAAGGTGTCATGTAATTTTTATATATATATACCTATATATATATAAATATTCAATTAAAAAAAAAAAACTACGAAACATAAAAAAAATATATTTGTATTTTTAAAAAGTAGAAGCATGGGAATTTTTAAGACTTAAAAATAATGTTGTCCAAATGGCTTCCCTCGGCTGCTTGACACTCTTGGAACCGAAGTCGCAAATTTTGGAAAACTCGTTGAAAAGTTGTTCTCGGTATTTTGTTACTTTCCTGAATAATGTTCCTCTTCAACTGCTCTAAATTGGTCGGATTATTCTCGTAGACTACCGATTTGAGGTAGCCTTATAGAAAATAATCGCATGGAGAGAGATCGGAGCTACGTGGGGGCCATTCAATATCCCCTCTTTTCGAAATGAGTTTTCCAGGAAAAACATTTTTCAGCAGCTCTATGGATACCCTAGCCGTATGACATGTAGCCCCATCCTGTTGAAACCACATCCTCGAGGTATTGCCTTGAAGTTCTTGCAAAGCTGGCACCAAAAAGTCTGCTAGCATGTTGCAATAATTGTTCGCTCTAACCGTCATCGCATGCCCTCTTTCGTCCTCAAAAAAGTGTGGTCCAATAATACCGGTTGACGTTATCCCAGCCCACACGACAAGCGTCGGGGATTAGTCTCGGACCAGAACCGACAATTTTGCTTGTTCACATGGCCATTAACGTGAAAATTGACCTCATCACTAAAAATCACGTTGTTGAAATTGTTGAACCGCTCTAGCATCAAATTGACAAAGTTAAGTCGGTTATTGGCATCATCGGGTTTTAATTCTTGGACTATCTGAATCTTATAAGCCTTCAAATGCAAATCACGTTTCAAAATTCGTCGTAAAGTTGTTCTTTTGACATCCAAAGACTGACTTCTTTTACGTGATGACTGTTGCGGATTTCGCTGAACTGAAACTCGAACACGCTCCACAATGTCGGCTGATCTTGCAGAAACTGGGCGACCACGAACCGTAATTGGTACTGTTGAGCCGGTTATTTCGAACATTCTGATCCATTTTCGTATCACATTGGCGCTTGAGACTTCACTTAAATCGTGTAAACCGTGTTCAAGCCGATACAAACGTCGTGCAGTAATCACTGATTTATTGTTTTCGTAATACGGTCAGACACAAAATGTACGCTGCACTCCCGTGTACGGCTCCATGGCGACTAAATTTCCAGGAAGCGGTGCAGCGAACAACATATCCCCCCGCCACCCCGCCACCCCGCGCCGCGCGTTACCGAGAAATTGAAGAATTAAATCGCCAACACTCATATGGCCCACCCTGTATAAATGAAATATAAAATTTATATAAATATAACATGATTTTAAAGAAGGTATGGTTATTAAAGACAAAAAAAAGATATGAGAAAAGACTAAATTATAAGTTAGAAGTTAATCAGTATATAATATGGAAATACAAACATCAAATCTTGAGCATAAATCATGAGAGGAACTGACACGAAACCTCCTGACCCAATAATATGTTAACTAAAATTCCGTCAACGTTCCTCAGTGACACGGAAAGCAATTTTCTATTTTAGTATTTTAAAAATTTTCCAACCAAACTAGCCTTTTGAATCCAAAACCACATCAATAATGAAAACTTCACGTAAATTATATTCTCAATGTACTACTCTGAACAATTTAAAGTAATATAGTCTTTTCATTTATGATTTATCGGTGACGATTACTGAACGTGAGTCCACTCTAACCAATAGAAATTTCAACAATATGAATTGCATAATCTGTGACGTTACTAACCTGGCATTTGGCAGCGAATGTTGTCCTTATTGCTAGTGCTGTGCAAACAATACCACGTGTACACACATGTAAGTGCGGTTTGAAATAACTGAGAGACGTCAGAGCATTGTATCCGTACCAAATGGCAGTGAATACGCTTGTTGGTATTGCAAACAAAGTGATTGAAATACAAACTATGCAATGGTCATGTAAATACATAATAATGACTAAAAGCTCTAATGCGTAGTAGAGTCACAATACTATCGATGGAAAAATTGGTTTGTGCAAAATATGTTTTCCCATATTTGTTAGTGTGGGATGGGAACAATTGAACTTTATGGTATTGGTATTGAATAATGGCATACGATGTCGTTATTATATAAAGAGGCCACCTATGTGAGGTTATTTGTAAAAAATATTGCTACATTTTTAGACATCCTTCTCTAGGAGGTTTGTGATTTATTCTGATATAAAAAACTATATTATCATTTATAATTGAATATTGGTTAAAAAGTTTAATAATAAATTATATGCTATGCGGCACCATACATCGGTCCATTTCATATTTAGTTCTAACACATCTGTATATGAAGTGACTGCCATATTCGGAATCTCAAAAAAAAAAAAAAAAAAAAAAAAAAAAAAAAAAAATAATTCATATACATTTTTCCCTACTATTATATTTATATATTTATTATATATTTATATATTTATTAACACATTTTACGGCTTTTTGTTGTAATTTCAGGAAGTAGTCTTACAAAGCTGTTTTGTCCTGAACAGTTGGAGAGCATAAAAGTCTTTGCGTAAGGCACAGCCATCCAAACGATGTTTATAGGTGTGTTCCTTATACGTTCGTAAATTATTAACTTGATTGTAATAAAAACTTGGTATATAGTAATATGATCACCTAGAATAGTTTCGGCACTTGTAATATGAAATTTTTACCTGCTCACAATATCGAGTAACATCGTCAAGTTATACAACTTTATTGTCAAAATTGGTGTTCTTGCGAGAGATTTTGTCCCGTCACAATCATCTATTCATCCCAAATTTAAAGTAATTAAGTCAGTGAACAACCATTCAACGAATCACAAGGAATCTTAGGTTGCCATGGAAAATCATAACGTCGAGCAACACCGGCAAGTTATATAACCATGGTACTCTTGTGGTAACCACGCGACTGTTTTTTTCAGTCCCAATCATCTATTCATCATCTGAATGTTACATTTATCAATTAGTTCAGTAAACCCCTATTCAATATCCCCAAGTTAACGAATCACAAGGAAACACCACTAATATTGGTGATGGTAGATCTAAAAGCATTAAATTTTGCAACACTTAGAACAAACAGTCCTTGTTCTGCTATCAAATTGGCGAATTTTGTTTCAAAACTGAGGCCTTTATGAAGGAAACCTGTAATAGACAATATCATGGTTTCCCTGACAGGATTGAGAGCAGTTGAAAGCGAACTCCAGTCTGAGTAGATTGTGATATTTGGCTTCGTCACACTATTTTTTGTAGGATTCTTGGAAGTTTATGCCAATAAGCCACAAATAGACGGCGCTCTCAAAGTCGACATTTGGGGCAAAATAAAAGTCCTAAAATCCCATTTGAAATAACACAAGGAGACAGGGTAAGAGTCATTTTCTAAAAATTCAAATTTTTATACCTCTAATATGCTAAAAGCAAGATCAAATTATTTTCTATATTTCCAATAGCAATTTTAAAATCATTTCAGCATAACAGTAGCACATTGGACTATCAACCAGAGCGTCTTGATTTCAAATCCTTTCGGGAACTATAAGGTAAATGTATGATAAACTAGATGTAAATTATTACATTATGAATTAGGGTTTAAGTGTTACTAGATATGACATCATTACGATATCGTTTCTAACTATCATAAATGATAACTGCCATTTCCTCAGTTACTGGATTTGAGGATTGTTCTTGTATGGAGGCGAATAAATATTGATATATTAAGAAACTAAAATTATGTTTTTTTTTTTATATATATTTTAGTTTTTTTTTTACTGATTTTATTATTACTATTTTTTTTTCTTTTTTTAATAAGATTTGTTTTTTTTAATAACCCGTAACTTTATGTTGAATTTCGCTATTCTGAAATAAAAGTTACATCCCTTAGGGTTCCTGATTTTAATCGTTTTGAAAAACATTTTACATTTTAAAGGTTTTTAATTAGCAACAAAAATTCTAAGGAGGGCAAAATTTTGGTGGAAAAGATTCCCTAAGAAAATATAAGATAAAAGTACAGAACATTTACGTTAAAATAAGTTTTTTTTTTTGTAATGAATTTCAGTCAGTGCGTGATCGACACAAAATCAATGTCGGTCTAGACTACTGCAAGAAGACGTATACTTTACAATTGAATACAATATTAAGCATACGACACATAGCCCTAACAAGAGCAAAATAATTCAATATAGCGTCAGTTGACTTAGTCATTTATATGGGAATAAAGAGCTTACACAGAGTGACTGATGAATGATGCAACCAAAATATTACGAAGCTATCATAAGATGTTGAAAGAAGTTTTGCTTCCATAACTAAGCCCAAAAGGGAATCATTTTCAACTCTATGTGTGATTTCAATAGTATGGGGCAGTTTATCACAGAGGCTGGCCTGTTACGGCAAAATTGCAAGGTAAATTCCCCAATAAACAGTTTTCATAAAGAGTTTTCGATTAATTACACACTCCATCAGCTCTCAAAGTTTTTTTGGTCTTACCGCACTTGATTTTTTTTCTAGTGAGGTTATTGCAAACAGGAAGTTTACGAAATAAAATAGAAAATTTTCTGAAATATAAAGCAATGCGTCTAAACGACAATTGATGCAATTCCAGATGCTACATATACGCCACTGAGAATAAAAGTCATGTAAATTTAATTACTTTAAATGTCACAAAAATGTTTTTTATGCATTAAAAAAGGTATGTCTTTAGCTTTTATATATATGAAGATTCCAGTGGATATTTCAAACGACCAATTCAAAGGATATATCCATTAGAACAGAATCAATCTGAAGTACCAAATCAAGACAATATAAACACACAAGAACTATCACAAATAAAAGCACACATTGAAAATTTTAAAAAAAGAAACGAAATATCGACTTAAAAGGTTTCACCCTTCATCATGCATCTGATCATATTTCTTTAATTTTAGTTATTATTGTAATTTTAATTTTTTTATCTTTACTTGTGAAAAAATTGTTAAAATGAAGGCAAATATCTGTCATCACTTTTACCCCTCCCCGCAGAATGTACAACATGAACATCATTTATCTTCTGTGCACACATCTGTTTCTTAAGGTAGGATATTCCATGCATTGGTTATTTTACCAGTAGATTAAAATAATCTTAATGCCGGAATATAAATTTTAAATCTATGAACAATTTATCTGTCTATAGAAACAATTTATCTGTTGGTGTTGTAAATAAAAGGTAAGCCCGATCATAAAACATATCAATGTGTACATACAAGTCTGAACATCTCCGTACGAACAATCAATTTGCCCATAATAAATTATGTAAGAATAACCCTGTCTTTAAGATATGAGATGTCTGCTTTTTTGCCTATCAATATTTTAAGTCTAGTATTAGTTTCCCTTAGTTATCATAAAATTTAGAAGTTAGGGTTTAAAAAATAAAGAAATAGGTGAGTCGTTTCACCCACTCTAAACGCAACGTAACAGCCTGGAATGACAGCCACCACTGCAACACAGTCAAAAATGGTATTAATACGATGCCAATCTTTACGCATTTAATTGTTACACCGGGAACTTTACGTTCAGCTTCGTGTTTGATACTGTAAACTTATTTAAAGTATATTAAACATTTGTTTCTGATTCACACAAAACAACAGCTGACTTCTTACATTGATTCCTTTTTTATATCTGAAATGAAATTCGAAATTTACATTGATTCAGTTTCTCTATCGAAACATAATAAAACAGATATTTTAGTATTTCAACGGGAAACAAAAATGTAAATAGTTTTATACAGTTTCGTTTCAAAATCTGAAAACGAATGTAGTTTCATTCCCTGGCATAGAAGAATGCCTGGCGCCGGAATGTACAAATTAAGAATGTTTCAAATAATTTTTTATTTGCTGAACTTACGATACCAGACGCTCAGGAATGTTTACAGTTAGTGAAAAATTTGTCTGTTTGTTTAGTAGAAAAATTGCAAATAAAAAACAAACTAGAGGTTTCATATACAGGATCGAAATCAAAATGGTTTATTATTTCGTTTTGAATGTATAAAGATGAAGAAAATTTCAATACAATTTCAATTAGGAATTAGGAATTAGGAATCAGAATAAAAATTCAGTATATTTTTAAGTTAGATTCCTGAAACTGAAAGAAATCAAATTTATTTATAAATTTCATTACATTTCTGCGACCGTCTCTGTTACTATTCGAAGTCTATAGAAAGACATCCAAATTTTTTTTATTTTATTTATTTATTTTTTTTTTGTACTTCTAAATATGTTTCTCTAGCATGATTTTAAATTCTAAAATTGTAAAGTTTAAATGTATATAAAGTTCTAAAACTACAGGGTGGCGCAATAGAACGTGCATATTTGAAAAGTAGATTAAAAAATAAATACAAAAGGTATGGTTAAAATAAATCTAAGGCATTGTAGAGTAATAAATGGAGTTTATTTATTTTAAAAATAACATCATCTAAATGGTGACCCTCTCTACGACGGCACTCCTCTAACCGCAAACGAAAATTATTGAAAACTTTCTTCAGTAATACTGGTGTAATGGCTGCCATTTCACCACGGATATTCTCCTTGAGCTGAACGATGTTTCTTGGATTATTACTGTAGACTTTGTGTTTGAGGTATTCCCACAAAAAAAAGGTCAAGAGGCGTCAAGTCTGGACTACGTGGGGGCCATGGGATGTCACCTCTTTTCGAAATCAGTCTGCCAGGAAACATCTGCTTCACCACCGCCACGAAGTCAATTGATGTGTGCCAGGTAGCTCCATCTTGTTGGAACCAAGTTTTGGAATTCACTATTCTTGAACTTTCAATTTCTGGAGCCAAAAATCCGTGCAACATCTCAACATAGCGTTCCGTATTAACCGTGACGTTTTGGCCCCGCGCATTTTCGAAGAAAAAAGGAACAATTATTCCTCTGCCAGAGATTGCTGCCCATACTGTCACTTTAGGACTATGCAATGGTTTCCGGTGTTTGATTTTGGGATTTTCACTGTTCCAGTAATGACAATTTTGACGGTTTACGAACCCATTCATAAGGTAATGATCCTCGTCAGAGAAAAGGATATTGTCAAAATTGGAAAATCGATTAAGCATTTCATTAGCAAATGCGAGTCTTGCTATGAAGTCCGACTCTTTCAATTCTTGCGTTAATTGCAGCTTATGTGGATGCAGTTTAAGATTCAATGTTAAAATTCGTTGCAAACTTCGTCGCGATAATTGTAAGACAGACGATCTCTTGCGAGTCGACATTTGTAGATTTCCTCCATAACTCTCTCAATATTGTCTTCGGTCCTAGATGTTCTTGGGGGACCATTTGCTTGTGGTTTAAATATTGAACCGGTCTCTTCAAAACGCTTTACCCACATTTTAATTAAATTAGCACTCGGAGCTTCACTAATTCGCCGTAGTTCATATTCAGCACAATATAATCGCCTAGTAGCAATATATGAACGAGACTTGTCGTAAAATGCGCGCACACAAAATGTGCGACGCTTCCCGTCGAAGTGATTCATAGCGACTAAAACTCCATGAGCCCGCCAACCCAACGATGTAGGCTCCCCCGCCCGCGCCTTTTCTACCCCGCAAAAAAAGATGATGCAGTATGCACGTTCTATTGCGCCACCCTGTATATTGTCAACAGTTGGTCTAGATATCCTAATTTTTTTTAATAGATTATGTTATCACGTTTTAAATATATCGCTATTGCTAAATATTGCTTTTAATGGCTTCATTTCTTTCTCGGCAAAATAAAATTTTTATATTTTTATGTTTTACATCTGTTCAGAATTTGTGACATAGTTACGATATTATATTTCCGTGAAATAACGATATTGAGGAAGACCTTTTTGTACACAACTGATTATCATACTAGATAAGGAATGGAATGGAAGGAAGAAGAGGAAGTACTGATATCATTCTGATGTAATAACGATATCACTTGTTTTATTATTATTTTTTTTTTTTCATTTCTGGAAGTATTTGTTGGTTGATATTTACAAACTTGCCATAATTATGTGTTAAAAAACAACTAAATCAATTAATCAAGAAGAAAACGTTATTAGTTACTGCTTCTTAATATAGCCAACAGCACAAAGTATCTATCCTTGTTCTACCAACAGCCCTTAAATAATAACATAATGACATTGCTGAATATTTAGCGCTAAATCTGTTAAAGTATTTCTGACCTACATCAATGACAATATTATTAGCGCCACACTGTTAAGTTTATGTCTTCGTAGAGCTGAAGAGAGAACAAATTTTATTCTCTTAAACAATCCAACATAACCTTAACCCTCAAAGGGTAGTTTGAAATTGTGAATTATAGAAATAAGATATTATAAATTGACTGTAAGTGTTGTGAAATTATAGTCCTCTTTAGTAGCCAGAGAGTAAATCGTATCTTTAACTGAAATGAATGTACGTCAATAATTGTTTAGTTATTAGATAGGGAGCAAATCGAAATAATTTGTTTGCAGCGTTGAAAAACAAAGCTGACCATTTTTTACATAACAAAATAATATTGAACTTGTACATATATATATACTCGTACATATGGACACTTTTTTTTTCAAAGTTGCAAAAAAAATTATTTCGAATTGCTCCATATATAGTAACTAAATGTATATATATATTTATGTACATATATATAAAGGGTAAATTTTAAATGTTTTTCAGGTTGGCAGCACTGGTTGATAATGGCGTCCAAACGTCATCTGTCAAAGCGAAAAGTGTACAGTATACTCTGGCATTTCATCATGGAATGACGAATGACCTACCACAACGTCTAATTTTTGGTGAATGGGTATTACCAAATGAAAATCCGCTGTTTTATCGAAAAATTGTGTTTAGCGATGAGGCTCATTTCTTGCTGAACGGTTACGTACATAAGCAAAACTGTCGCATCTGGAATGATGAACAGCCACATGCCATACATGAATTACTGATGCATCCCGAAAAAACGACAGTCTATTGTGGTTTATGGGCTGGTGGCATCATCGGTCCATTTTTCTTCAAAGACGACCGTGGAAGAAACGTTACCGTCAACGGCGAACGATATCGAGCCATGAGAACGCGATTGTTTTTTTTTTGCCCCAATTGGCTGAATTGAACCTGGTTGACATGTGGTTTCATCAGGACAGTTCAACATGCCACACTGCTCGTGAAACAATGGATATGCTGAGGGATGAATTTGTCAAGTCGTTAGTCTATGTGGACAAACCGAACAGGTTATTCGTGGAATGCAGTCTGAAATGATCGAAAAAGTGACGAAGAATTGGACCTTCCGAATGGACATTTTGAGACGGAGCCGCGGACAACATTTACATGAAATTATCGTTGGAAATTAAATGGCAAAGACCAATTTATCGATTCCATTAATAAATTTTAATATATGATGCAGATTTGAGTGTTTTATTCGATTTTTAAAAAAACTACGATTAAAATATCACCGCATATATGCATATATATATATATATATTTTTTTTTTTTTTTGATTTTGATATATATAAATTAAAAACGTTTACAGCAATTAAGTTTTTCAGAAATGGTTGCGCGTCACTAATAACGCGTCTTGTTTATTTGTTAATCAGAACAGAACAGGACAATAATTATTTAATAAACTACCCTAACCATCTCGCTGCTGCTGGCATTGCATGCCGGATCGGGTGTCCATCAAACTGCACTGGCTGCACATACCAAGAAAGACATAGTCGTGAGAATGTTGTCAGCAAGTTATTCTCAATCTGAAATATTACCCCAAATATGTGCTGACGCTATGTCTATGATGAATGCGCGTGTTGAAGTTGTTGGATCAACTTATTTATTGTTAACTTATACATATGAGCATAGAATTGTACTATCACTAACATCCGGATAGCGGATGAGGAAATAAAGGAGAAGAAGAAGTGATGTGGCCGTATTGGGGCAGTTACTTTCAATCCTTTTGAAACGGCCCTTATAATTCTTCTTTGTCATAACCTCTGAAATGCCTACACAAGTCTACCAAAAATTGCGACGGTTGCACTTCCAATTTGGCGGATTCGGATACTTGGCAGCGTTTTGTACAACCCTGAGCTTTTGATATATTGAGCGTTTTACAAAAAAAATGATGTTGTGGAAATATAGAGAATTTTGAAATCCATCTTAGGTGGTAATATATGTCGTAAAGACGTAAATAATATTATCAAAATATGAGTTCTTACTGAGAAATTGTTTACAAATTGCGAACTACATCGAATTTTGGAATGGAACTTGTACGTAAACATGTAATAAATAATAATAAATATAATAAATAATAATAAATACTACACTCGATTTTTATTTCAACTTTACTTAAATCGTTTTTCCCCTTGACCGTAGAACTAATAAGATTGTAGAAGATCTACGGACCCCGTTAAATACATCCTCTCCTTGCATATAAATACGAATTTGACAAAAAAAGGGTATTTGGTCTATAATATGGAAGTGGATTGGACTGGACTAAACTAAAAATAGTTCGGTCTTATTTTTCAAATATTGTAAACCGAATCTAAGTTCAATAGGAAGCCGTTTCTTGAGTTAAATCCAATTTATGAAAGCTAATTAATGGCTAAACAAAATGTAACACCAAAAAAGAAAAAAAGAAAGACATGATAGCATGTCTGACAAAATTTTACAAATATTTAAAGGAATGCCAATGGAACAGAAAACAGAATAAAGAAAAACAACGCATATAAATTAAACAACTAATGTGCGAACTTGGGTGTGGCAATTATTGTGTTTCTATCACAATATTTTTTTTTTTTTTTTTTTTTTTTTTTTTTTTTTTTTTTTGAGCTGATAAGAACCGCAAAAGGAAACAAATAAGCATACAAAAATGTTATGACCCAAACAGGCCATGGTGCTGAACAAAAGTGGGAATTGAGAAATATTTAATATAAATCTTTAATTAGAAAATATTCGGTGAGCTGCAGAAAATAACGTGGCATCACAATTTAAGTAGAATTAGTATTTTTCCAACACAATTTTATATCACTACAAAGAAAATAGAGTGTATCAAAATGAACATGTTGATACAAGCAAAGTTGACTGCGCCCTAAGCTCTGCCATCAGTCTGGCTTATGTACCAAACATCATGGAATGCTATGCAGAGTGGAAAGGATAACATCAAAACAGATGTTAACTGGTCAAAAACTGCTACTTTTCATATATAATAATCAAATTGCATAATTTTTGCAAAGGAGAATCATAACGGGTTATCCACTTTTCAGTTTCAAAAGTAAAGTTAAATAAAACACAAATAGAGTTATGATTTCTATAAAACTTTTCACTTTAGAAGCTTCACCAGCAGACACAATATTTTCGGCAGTGCATACACTGTGATGATGGACAAGCCTGACCACATCTGTAACGATTCTAGTCTCTTTAAATTTCTTTATAGTTGTGCCAATTTCTTGTGCAGTAAGCCGATTATGCCGACCATAATTACCCCGTAATCCATGAAAAGTGCCCGTGTTTCAACCGCTACTGTAGTAATAAGTTTTTAGTATCTTTACACGTCTTCACTGCTGTATCCATATTCGTAATCCACATTCGTAAATAGCAAACTTTTCATTAAATTGATAACACTTCAGTTGACAGATATTTAACAGCTGACAGACTTGCCACATTGGCGGTTTTGAAACCACTCAATTGATAACCCATTCTTATTCAATAACCACTCTGATGTCTGGGGCGGTCCCTAGCAAATGGGTATAATATAAGTAGTTATTTACCGCATACGTCAAATACCATTGTAAATTGCTTTTAACTAATGAATAAATGTTGGAAAGTTTCTGCAGTTCACACATCCTCTATTACGATGGCCAAAATTAATGAATTAAAGTTCGAATTTGTTTATCGCGCACCATATTCGCCAGATTTAGCTCACTCGGACTATCTGCTGTGTCTAAACTTGAAAAAATGGTTTGGTGGTAAAAGATTTGGCAGCAATGAAGAGTTAAAGTCCGCAGTTGATGTCTATTTTAAGGAATTTGACTGTTCTCACAATAAAGAGGTTACAGGAGATATTGAATATCGCTAGATTGTGTTGAAAAATAAGAGAAATGCTTCGCAACTTTTCTTCTTCTGAAAAATAAGAGAAAAGTTTCGCAACTTTTCTTCTTCTTAACGGGGTCTTCTTTGTCAGCTCAGCTAGTATTGGAGTCTCTTTCGTAGAAAAATTTTCAAGTAGTGGGTCCAATTCTTGTACGGGTAAGTTTGTCTCTATTTGGCCGATTACGCTTCACTTTGATCTTAACATGTCTAGTGATGTGACATATATTTGTGCAAAATGTCAGCCTCTTAGCTAGATTGGTGCGAGTTTCATCATGCTTTTAATAAACACGCAGCTATGTCTTAGAGTTTAATCGATCTCCTTCCCTAATTTTTTTATTTAGGCATTTATTGTGCTCAAACGTTCCACTCACGAACGTAATCAAAATATCGAAATTGAAATGAAGAAATTATGTCTATCATCTCAGGAAGTACAGATAGCATTTGTTACATCAATTTCGTTCTTCATTACTGCTTCATTCTGTGTTTTAATATTGGTATTTTTGATTAATATCCTTTGTCTGTAATGGAATGGAAATAAGTTGTGACTTCATTCAAAACAAACTATAGGCATCCTTTTAGTTCTAATGGGTTTTGGGTTTCTTTTACGCTTGAGGTTTTGAAGATCAATACGTGACACCGTGAATTGTTTGGCTTTGGTATAAATTTGTTCAAATGCAAAATAATATTTCCAAAGCGCCCATAACCTCTCAAATGTAGCAAATTGTAATCGTCTATTAAATAGTTTCCAGTTAAAAACGTAGTAAGCTAAATTTTGAGTCGTAACTTACGTCTCCTACAAGTAAACTATGGATATGAACGCATTTCTAGTTAGATGCATGATCCTATAAATATGAGATTAATTAAATTAAACAATAAAGTGCGAAATTTTTTAAAGATATCATTTATTGACATAATTTTTTTATTGTTTGCTAAAAAATTAAACAATTTTCATTTCTGGCAATTTCAATGCCTGCAGGTAAATCAACTTGGCACGTCTGCACCGAACATATCGTAATGAATATAAGAATGAGTGAAATTTTACAAAATTTCTCAAAAAAAAAAAAAAAAAAAAAAATGTGAATGCAAATTGCATCGTATGTGCCAGAATATGAAATTTGTAATTTTCCGCATACTGCTCACGTGTTGTGCATAAAAAGTACACAAACACCTGTTCTCATTGCAAAGAACCAGTGTGTATAAGAGCAAAATTACTGTAAAAATACTGAATTTTTTTCTTTCATTTCGCACACTGGGGGAAGAGTCATTTATTGTGATAATAAATGTTGTAGCCACAATTATTAAAGGAAATCACATTTCGTCTTTTAGATGGAAGGAAGCAGAATATCGCTTCTAATGCATGTCTACGTTTCTTGAATAAATTAATAATTATCTTCATATTACAGGACACGATTAACTTAAAAAATTTTGCCAGGGTTATTTTTTTTTTGAATTTTAATTCAATGATTTTTTTAATCATATTTTACATATAGATAATAAGTTTTGTATATATTTCAAAAGAAGTTACAGCTATAAAATACATTTTATACTGGTTTCCTATTAATTTAAAAAATGGCTTACCTACTTTTTATCTCCGGTGGCGACTAAACTCGAAAGTATTACCCCACGCGCCCATAACGCAGAACAGAACTCCAGCCAGTCCAATCTTCTGCGCATAATCAGCAATTCATCACACTAAGTTATGGCCATTTTTCAGTAACCTTGTTCAGGCAATACAGCTTTGGTAACCCAATTTGGCGTTGAACATCGAATTTGTTGTCGAAAACTTTTCATGCTGTTCAATTTTGGTCCAACCAATGTCGATGTCAAAATATATCTCATATATTATACATATATACTGTATGAGTACGTATACATCTTCTCTCAAATTTTCCCACATCTGATTCATTCTCCACTACCTCCGACGTATAGAAAGACAGACAGCAGGGACAAAGCCTTACTTCAAAGTTCTAGATCTTACAAAACGTTTTTAATGGCTAGACTCCTTGTTAATTTTGACAACGTTTACAGTCAGATCAGCTTTTGCCTACCCTTAGGAAGGTTGCAACAACTTCTCGTTGTTTTCGCCTAATGATGTTTATTTCATCAGCATAACCAAGTAACAAAAGGACCTTTACCGAGAATGTTGCCATCCGAATTTACTGCAGTTTTAATCATAATCGTTTCAAAGGATACTTCGAAAGGATCCGCGATATTTTGTCTCCATACCTGAAACCTCTTTCGGTGCGAAATGTCTCATTAAGATTTTTGCCTATTCCTAATAGAAACTTTGAGTATCCCATGTCGATCGTTAGTACCCACGATTATTGTCTGTATGACCGCAGGTTCAATTCCAAATACTAACTACATTATTTGAGCGGCGGTCATCTTCATGTGTCTGACGAACACTTCGAGTAGTAGACTAGTCGACAGGTCTAGTGAATGCTTCTCAAACTGTGACGTCACCTTGAGTGAGTTTAAAAATATAAAAAGTTCTCCCATATCTCGTTTATAGGATGCAAGGGAGCTTAGTTTGTTTTTAGAGTCAGCCAGTCATTGTACGAAAACGTATGGTTTCCGTGGAGATAAAAACTTGTATAAGGCTTCATAACATTTTTGTCGTATTGGTCTGTCGAAGACAGCCTTATAGTCGATAGAACATTATAAGCGATAGGTGAAAACTGAAACCGCGATAGTTAGTACGCACAATTCAAAGGCCTTAGATTCAAAAAATCGAGCAAGTATTCATAGAAGCAAATAACGATTAGGTGTTGATGCATGTCCACTGTGTACTAAACACCGCCGGTATTAAATTGCTCTGTCGAAGGACCTACAGCTTCTGCAGCCTCGTTGTGCTGCTATTCTGATCTTGATTTTATTTTGTATTGGACAGAGTACAATATGTAGAGTAATATTTTCGTTTGTGCTGCCATTTGAGAATAGCTATTTATTAAAGTGTTTTCTTCATATTTGTACATTTCAATAGCAATTTTAAAGGTACAATAATACTAATTTTATATCTTCCTCTCTATCCCCGTATCGTAATTCTGCATATCTTTTCACACATCCTGTGGTGGTCAATATTTCCACTCTATAATTTTGCTTTTGGTAAATTCTCAACGTCCTTCCACGTATCCTATGATGTTCCACAATTTCGTTCTCCACAATCATTCTTTTTCCCCTCCTCATATCCTTCCTTCCCTGCTATAGTTATAATTGGCTACAGGATTGCTTTAAATGTAGCCAGAGATTATCTGGGCGCGGGTTTTTATACTAGAATGGTTTTTGGGGCAGCTGCCACCGACTACTATCGATAGGAAGCTCTCAATTAGTATGGTTGGAGTACGCTAAGGCTATTTCGGAAATATGTGGCTTTGCGACGTCTGGCTTGCACTTCGTTATACACGTTTTTCGCTCTGCTGAATTTTTGCCCGTGTGGTGATTCGAATCCGTGTTAGCACCATGGACGCCTGTGATGTAGAAGCTTGTTTTCTATCAACTACAATGTGAGAAATTTGGTAATGATTAAGAAACACGGATGGTGCTTCATCTTATCTTTATACGAGAATGTGGTTAGGATTAATGCCACGGTGTGATTCGTGAATATAGCATTTCGACTGCTTGACTGTGGCCGTCGCCTCTTCATCTTTTGGCATTAAACTTTCTTAGAACAATTTTAATATCAGTGTCAGTGCTCGTATTTTTCTATTAGAAATTTATAATAAGAGTTTTTTTCATGGTCTATATTCTAAACTTGAGCTTGTGAACCAATCAATTTAATAACTTATTAGAAACCCCCATCCAAATTCATGTCTTTCTGTATGACGATTTGGCTGATATCATTTTTTTTTTTTTTTTTTGAATGCTTACTTAATTTTACTTTTAGGATCTTTTATAGGGCGTTTATGTCAACTAAATATTCAACAAGTATATCCGACAACCAAGTAGAGGCGTCTCCTTGACAAAGAGTCCTAAGTTTCCAGATGCATTGGTTAAATCACGTTTCTTACAGCTTTTTTATTTTGTGTTTTTCTTTGTTAAGTTTTGTTAAAGGTGAACAGCTTATTAGCAACTGATGTCAGTTTTGGAGCTATCAATGCCTGGTAGGCCAGTATAGGAGTTGGGTTTGAGTTATAAAAAATAACTAAATATTTCCACCACTGTATGTTGAGAAGAAAAGTGGATTTTATCCAACCAATTCTTTACTAATTAAAAACTCCTACATACTTTTGTAGCCTGTTTCTCTATTCTTTCATTCACATTAACATAAATTAATTATGAACAGTAATTATTGTGTGGAAGTATTCAAGTAAATTTCTTGCACATGAATTCCTTTCTCTCAGCTTAAGCTCGAATGTTTGTGCAGCCATTTTTCTTTTGGCATTTATGCTCGCATGTTCAAGTGAAATAAATAAAGGCGAACGCTCTGATGAAATTTATGTATTCCATACATGTTTAACAATTGCGAATTTGTAGTGAAATTTGCTGAAATAAATTAATCGGCAATTGGAGATTGTGTTGTAAATTTAGCAAGAGATGTAGAGGAATTTGAGGAGAACTTATAAATAAAATGAAAATGATTAAATTTTTTGAAAAACCCCAAAATGCTTGGACATTGGTTAAAGATTTTTTCATGAATTTAATATTAAACGGTTTAAATAATGTGTGACTCAAGAATCTTACTACTGTCAACAGTCAATTGTCAACGGTCAACTGTCAACGGTCAACTGTCAACGGTAAATGGTCAACTGTCAGCTGTCAGCTCTCAACTCTCAACTGTCTTCTGCCTACTGTCTACTGTCCACTTTCAATTGTCAACTGCCAACTGTCAACTATCAACTGACTACTGTCAACGATCAACTGTCAACTGTAAACTGTTAACGGTAGACTGTTAGATTCCAGCTGTCAGCTATCAACTGTCAACTGCCAAATGTCAACTATCAACTCTTAACCGTCTACTGTCAACTGTCGGCTGTCCACTGTCAACTATGAACTGTCACTGTCAACTGTCCGCTATTAAATGCCAACTATCAACTGTCAATTGTCAACTGTCAACTATCAATTGTCAATTGTATTATTGTATATTACCGCCATTTAAAAAATGGTATAGACTGCCAAGAGGTGCAAATTTTTTGTTTTTCTATAGCTGTTATGCAGAAAAAAAATTTAATTTATAGTGATTTGTTGTTGGCCAAGGAATTAAATATTCTGTCTTGTGGTTTAACCCGGTAAGCAACCTCATAGCACATTGTGGTAAACAGATCATTGACTATATTGCCTGTCTTAAAAGCTAGGTCAAAATTCTTTCCGTTATATAAATTGAAGCGTTTAAGTCCTTCAGAAAAACCACGTACATATGTCCAGGATTTATATGTTTTCGTAGAAACTTCCTTAATTTGGTAAATCAATTGTTCTGTCGTTAATTTCGGGAAGTCATTCTTTCTTAAAACGTAAGTATCTAATTTTGTCTAAATTTGTGATGTAAACTTGGACATCATTGGTTTTCAGGATTCATCATATAAATTGGGTGGAAATATTTATATTTATCTGCCACGAATGTTTTGAATTAAAGTTATTTAAATTTCCTGAAACTGTAAGTTTCTAACGCCAGTCAGTTTCGATGTTTTTTCCTTGTCTAATGACAAATGCGTGCAATTAAGATTCGTATCGAAATAAGATTTGGGGTCGTCCTTTCCTTCTTCTATTATGAATTGGGTTTGTCTGCTGAATGGATTCAACATTTTTTAACTTTAACCTACGTCGGTTTTCTTTATTATGGCAAACAAATCATCAACACATTTTGCGATAATTTTGGGTTACAATTGTGGGCATTCAATACAAAATGGGAGGAACACCCATTATAACTATTGTTGATAAGAATTTGGTTTTTATTGAATAATAAAAAATAAAAAAACCGGCCAACATTGTTGTTGATAAAAATTTATTTGTTTATTTGTTGTGTTTTTGAAAAAAATGGTCTATATTGAATGATCGTCTCATTGTGATTGATGTAAAAAACCGGCCAACCAGTTTTTGGTTTCTATTTTGAGTACACAGGTTGTTCTAAGAGATATATCAAACGTATCAGAAAAAAATTGTATTTAAATTAAAATTTCCTAATATTAGTTAATAAAAATAGTCTGACACTAAGTTAAAGGTGCAATTAATAGCCATGATAAAAGGCCATTAACTTATTGCATCCATCTTTGAAACTGTGATTCTCGCAAACATTATGAACTCACACGAAATAACAACATCTCCGCTGCAATGTAAATTAAGAAAAAAATTGAATTTTAACTATGAATTAAAATAGCGTTTAAAACAAAGACAATGGATACCATACATAGTCAAAAACTTATAGTATATGCATTTATGTTTTCGTAGGAAATTGTTATGTACATTGTTAAATATCATATTCATGATAGAATTTTCCAAAAAAGAACCTGTCTTATATCTGTCATTGTTGACGTTGATTATACAGAACATTTTTTACAGCAAGGACAACACATTTCGAAATTTTCGTCAATGATAACTCAATGCCACGATAATGAAAGTCATGAAAATATTTGCATGTATCCTTTTACATTTACTATTATTTTGCAAAAGAGCAAATTCCGTTATTATTGCTTTAGCTGGAATTTTCGGCATGTAATATAAGTAAAATACATATATAAAATGTAACATATTTAAATTACATATATTCGGACTGGGACATAAAAAATGACAATTATTATTTCAACAATGAAAATGTGAAGTAAATGCACCGAAAAAATACTCTCATGCACTGAAAATCTGATGAGAGGGAAGCCACAAATTCATATGTGTTCAACAAACAGAAAATAGGTGCAGAATACACTCGTACGGATAAAATAAAATAATAAAAAATATATATTGCTTATACAGCCTATATATAGGTAGATTATATAGCTTATATAGCTTATATGGCCCATATAGCTTATATTGCTTATATGGCGTATACGATATAGCTTATGTAGATTATATAGTTTATATATTAAAGCTTATTTGGCCTACATAGCTTATATTGATTATACAGCTTATACAAATATCGTGATAAAAGTTGCACATGTTGAAGCTGTATTTTTTCGTATTTAACTATTAAGTGCTAATGAACTGGCTCCAATGGAAGTTTTCTAAATTATCATTTTTATTTTTGCTAGCCAGAGACCAACCGATTCAAATCAAACCCGAACTGCTGTATAATCTATAAGATAACTCCATTTTAAAGGCAATTTATTTTGTTTGGGAAAATGAAAGTGTGTGACAGATTTTACTGCTGTTTTATAATTTCAATTTGGTGGAAATTCCTGCTAGTTACTAACCGTCGCGCAATAGCTAGTACACGCCACTATCGCTCGTATGATCTTGCGTTCTACCCCGATGCAGCCATCTTTTGAAATTTTGAATGGAGACCACCTCGATATGCTTGAGAACACTTCAAGTAGTCGAGAAATCGAAATCAATTAGGAATAGAGCAACACCAGATGGGGCTGCCAAACACGGATCATTATCCATCATTACGATGCGAGCTCTCATATTTAGATTGAATCAAAGTACTTTCTGTGAACTCTATATATATGTATAAAACTGTTGTAAAAGTTGCCAGGGAGCAGCCCTAATTTATCATAAAATAAAGGACTATCTATTTAGTGGCAGCAAAACCATCGGTCTGGCAACTCTGTCAACTGTTACAGTATGAAAGATTTGCCATTTACGAATACGGATCGTTTAACAACCGAAGAAAGCGTGAAAATAGTTAAAACTTACTACAATTGTGGTAATTCAAGCGTGGGCATTTTTTGCACATTACGGGGAGGTTATGGTCATTATAATCGACCATAATTGACAATATTGTAAAGAAATTTGAAGAGACTGGAAGTGTTAAAGATGTTGTCAGGCCTGTGCGCCATCGCAATGTACATATATAATACGTACTGTCAAAAATATCGCTTCTTTTAGTGAAAGCTTAGCGGATAATACGAGTTTATTTATTATTTAGAGAGTTATCGCCACATTATAACTGACGTTTTTTGACTTGAAATTGAATATTATGAAGTGGACAATATGTGGTTCCAGCAAAACAGTGACACGAGCCACACAACATGACTCATTTTTGCTTTATTGCATGAGAAGTTTCCAGGAAGCGTAATTTTACATTTTGGCGACAGCAAAGTTATGCGATTTGACGCCGTTAGACCTTTTTGTAGGGCTACGTCAAAGCCCGTGTTTACGTGGATAATTCCGTAAATGCTGAAGCATTTGAAAACCAACATTCGTCAAGTTATCGCCAACATACCGTTTGAAATGTGCGAAAAATTGGTCGAAAATTGTTTTAAAATAATAATCCACTGCTGTAAGGAAACCAGAGGCGGTATTTTAGTTGAAATTGTGTTTCGTACATAATGACAAGGTTCAAGTATTATAATGAGTCTTATTTAACTTTACTTTTGAAACCGAAAAATTAATACAACTTTTTTCTATTCTAGCACATCAAAACTGAACCGCAAGCTCGATATTTTTCGACGCTTGAAGGAGGGATCAACGCATCTGAAATATAAATTTTTTGGCGTTGTTTAGTTCAGAGCGAAAATTCAGTATATCGCATTTGTTTCGTTGGGAAGTAACAACAAAAGCAACAAAGACATGTGCAAAGATTCGCATTTCATTTTTAGCAACCCTAAATTACGTCGATATCTTGGAAATTTGTTGGCTTTACACTTAGAAGCACTGAGCGGATGATGTATTATAAGATAAAATGTTATGTTTAATGAAATAAAGTTCAAATAAAAGCACAAAAAGCTGTATGAAATATATGTTACAAAGCTCGTTGCTTTATTAGTATCCAATCAGGCGTATAGGGCACAACCTCCACATTCTGTCGCAGCTGGTATTTTTGAGTTATCCACGCAATTCGTCCATACATCCGTTTCCACGAGCAACTCAATTTATTGCCCGGCATCTTTTAAATTTGCACATTAACCCAGAAATAATAAATATGTATATACAAAAGTATGTAAACCTTATTAAAGGCGTAGGCAACAGCTATAATATTTCTTAAAATATATCACAGGGAATAAAAAAAAGGTTTCGTTTCATACTCTCAGAAATTAAAGTTTTTTTTTCTCTTTTATAACCCTTATTAAATTTTGTGTTTTCTACTATTGTGTTTTTACTATCTGTTATTGTTTATTGACCCCTACTCATTTTAGGTTTCTCCGCTACTCCATTTTTTTACTCATTGTCCTGTAAAGAAGAATATCCACTGTGCATTTTTTCAACAAATTTCGAGGATAGAATGTTGACAACTTCATTAATTGATTTGAAAGGATAACCGTGTTTGATAACGTAGTTAATGCTGTCTTAAAAGTTAAAATTTTGGGAAGGCTATCATTGCAACATTGTAACCTTTAAATATTAATTGTCCTTATTGCTATTTAAAGTTAACATTTATACAAAGTTCCTTCAGTTTGCCTTCATTTATGTTATATCCATATTTGTCGGTTTCATATCCTTTTGGTTTTACATACATCTGCAACAGACGCACCGATATGAATGGGGTCCGAAGCGATGAAAGGACGTTAACAGCAATGAAAAAAAAAAAAAAAAATAAAAAATACTTATAAACGTGAAACATCTCCAGGTGCAACAGGAGAATGTATAAAATGTGAAGGGTGACTTTTTAGTTGCTTTATCAGGATGCCATAACTTTAGCTTTGGTAACATAAAGGATGGAAATATTATAACAAACATAGTAAGTTAATGCTTACTTTTTTGTTATATATATATTTTTTGTGTGTTTAAATTTATTTTCTAAAGAATCTGAAAGGCAATGGAGTCCGTGCTGTGAAGAGTGAGAATAGAAGACCTGCCAGGAGTAGTAACAGTTTATATGATTCCGATATTTTGAGTAATTTTTCATATATTCTTATTGTATATAAGGTAGTAAAAGACATCCCTTATTTTTCTATACTATAACAATAAAGGCTTTATTTATTATAATGACCCCATTTAGGTCAAAAAAGTATCGTTTTGCCCAACAACTTGTTGTCATTTTGAATGCAATTCCATTATGAAACCCCCTATAGAAACCCCGTTTCTATTGGCAAAAATTGGGACAGTCAATTTTCCCAAGCATCTCCTGAGGCGAATTTTTCACCAGCAAAATAATTTACTATATTCAATAACAGATGGAAATCACTTGGTGCCAGGTTTTTACTACAAGGAGGATACATAGAAACCTTTCAATCAAGCTGCCGGAGCTTCAGGCGAATCATTATCCACAATTCCTTTCCCTTTCTCCAAAACTTCCCGCCTATGGGCGATCGCTTCATTGAGACGGTTAAATTGCTGCTCCGTAAGAGGGCAGCAAATAGTAATTGATTTCTTGTCAATACTATCAACTGTGCAGCAAAAACTTCCAGACTGTAAATCCTAGCAGTTTGAGTCGGTTCAACGCAGTTTGGTCAAAACCGATTTTTACTATAATTGACCCCCTCTTCATCACCAGTCATCATCGGCTTCTGTAATGATTCTAAAGGGTGTCCCAATAAGAACGCAAGATTTAAATTTGGCGCCATTCGAAGTGTCATTGTTTGACATTTGAACAATTTTTATTGTTTGCTAGTAGAAGGTGCGAGGTTAGTAAAAATAGAGCGCTACACGAATGAACAACGCATTCTCATTGTGAAATTGTTTTACCGAAATGGTGAAAGTTTTGCGGCTACAGTTCGCAAATTGCGATCAATTTGGGGTCACAATAATGCTCCAAAAGAGTCAACTGTAAAGAGATTAATGGATAAATTTGCGAAAACGTGGTCTGTTAGTGATGTAAAGACAACAACGCGCCCTCGACCAGGTCCATCGACCGAAAATGTCGCAGCTGTACTTGATGATGTCGCTCAAACTCCATCCACCTCAATTCGACACCGAGCTCAGCAAATTGGAGTCTCCAAATCAATTGGACAGCGAAGGGAGTTCGTTAATTTTGGGTATTGGGGAGACAACATGAAAATGCTGATTTTGCCGATAAAATCATATTCAGTGACGCGGTCCATTTCCATCTTGATGGCTTCGTCAATAGGCAGAATTGTTGCATTTGGGGTGAGGAAAATCCTCGAGTGATTCACGAGAGGCAAATGCATCTTCAACGTTTCACTGCGTGGTGTGGATTTTGGGCTGGAGGAATCATTCGACCTTTTTTTTATGAAAATGAGGCATGTCAAGCGCAAACAGTCAATGGTGTTCGGTTTCGTGAAATGATAACCAGTTTTTTCGTGCCTAGAATTGAAGAAATGAATGTGGAGGGCATGTGGTTTCAACAAGACGGCGCCATATGTCATACAGCCAGAGAAACAATTCAAGTGCTGCATCAGTCACTTAAATTTTGAGATCTTGTTGGGACACCCTGCTAAATTTGTAGCGATTTAGCAGAGAATCGGTGATGGAAATTCGGTAATTGATTTTTTTTGCGCTAATTTCAATGACGTTGAATTCTTTTTGTATTCAGCCCTTATTCAAATGGTTCCAAATAATTTTTCGTGCAATATTTAGCTCCTGCGCTATCGAAACAGTAATTACATGACAATTGCAAATGATGATGTTCGTTATTCTTTTGAAATTTTTGGCAATTGGCCTTCCAGAGCGTGGTGCATCGGATCGGATCAAAATTATCGGAACGAAATCAATGAAACCAAAATTGCAAGTGATTACCTGCCGTGGTATCATGGTCAGTAAACATTCCTCACATTTACAGCCGTTTGGTTTGCATTTTCGCCTTTGTCGATGAACAACTGTAAAATATGCCATATTTTGTCTTTGCTGGTGCCCATTTTTGATGTTTTGTTTTGAGTAGCCATCTATTGGAAAAAATAAAGGATTTCATCCGCTATATCCTAAGTTAAGTCAGAAATTTATGCTCCGGGTAAATATTTTGGGGGTGCTTGTATTATTTTATATAATTGTTGAAGAAAGAGACTTTTATAAAATGTTATAAACTTCATAATTGTGTGATTGGAAATAGTCGTGGGAATGCCAGACTTCGATTATATTGTTTTTTTTTTTTTACTCTTCATCATAATCATACTTATTGGAACAGATATGGCCTGTATGTAATTATTTCATATGATGGTGAAAATGAGACTTTCACTATGCCTTCTCTGACATATCTCCAATTCCACACACCTCTGCCTCCAATACTGTCATTTGCGACATTTCCTTGCTGCTACTCTATGACTTGTCAATTGCATATATTTTCTATTACGTTTAAGAGTTCTCGAAGCAATATTTTTATTCCATTTCAGCCTTTTGGTTATTAATGTGTGTAGGTGGTTGAAGTAATTCAAAGGTACACGAATCTCAAATGCCATCAAAATACAAATTCTTTCCCATAAAATGGCACGTGTGCTCGAGTGAATTCCTGGTACTTGGCCATGATCTCATCCCTAATAGCCACACAAATTGATTTCATTATTGCTTACATAATAACAACAAAAGTGAGGTTCTATTCTAATCAGTAAATGAAATATTCAAATCAAGTTTATAAATCAAGTTCGTTTAGTCATTGAATTAACAATGATAGGCTTATGGATGCTTACACAGTCGTAAACGCATAAGACAAATCCATACAATTCAATGTTAACTATACATGTCAGACAATAAGTGAATTCTGTATGGGCACAAGCCTAGGAAGAGGCTTCGACATCTTGTAGTCAATGTGGTACATTTGCATAAAAGCATTGTTATTCTGGATATACCTAAGTTCGTAGTTCTTATTGATTATTCAGGTTAAGGGGTATATAAGGAAGATAATAATGACTGTTAGACACCGGAATATATCTGTTGTATATGTTTGGTATAGGAGTCGCTCCATGCCAAACCAGAAAAAACGTAGACTACGGTTTTTCTGAAAACGTTAACAAATATTCTTCTTTTATATTGTATGTGTTGCAGGCATACATTTTTACTTATGGTTTAGGAATTTGCTCTCAACAGTAGGGTTTATTTTCATTGGGCCAGAAAACTTTTCTGAATTTGTTTTAAGACGATTACTATAGGACCTTCCAAATGCTCTTCTTATTAAGTGTTTGCATCTTGTTAAAACGTATTTTGTTCCTAGCGTGCCATAGTGTAGTCAAAATTAGTGACCTATATACGTGCTGTATGTCCATGTGCATGCATATAATGGAGGGCATGGTCCGATTAAGTCGAAATACTACATCGAATACACGTTTTATCATCCGAGTAATACTCACATGTAAAAATATTAAGCAGTATCTGACGAGCACGCAATTAATTCATCACAAATGCGAGTCCTCTTTTTATATAGAAATCAATGAACTGAATTTTGATGGTTTTGTACATCTATCTGTCATGTAAGTATGTACGAGTACATCTTTTATCTTTTATATATATAAAAATCAATTGCTGTGCGTTAGTCTTGCTAAAGCTCGAGAACGGTTGGACCGATTTGGCTCATTTTGGTCTTAAATTATTGGTAGAGTATTCCGGAAGGTTTAAAAGGTTTTATTTGAAGTGATAGATGGCGTTGGAGATGAGATTTTTGCAATTAATTTTTTTTACCACAGTAACATTTTGAAGGCAAAACAACGTTTGCCGGGTCAGCTAGTGCAATATATATATACATATATTGTACAAAATATGGACAACATTTTACTACTGTAGACAGACTGTACTATATTATTATTGTTCTCCAAAATACTAACAGTTTATTAATAGTAATTTAATGCAATTGAACAAAAGATAATGATTTGCGAACATAAATATAAAATCATGTAAATTACGTAAGAGTCATCAGGGATAGCGTGATTATGTGGTAGATTTATTATTCAAATATTTTTGAATACGTACTAAGTATTTTGAATATTACTAAAACAAACATATGGTAATGAAAAAAGAAACATCATTATCGTCGCCTCTACCTTGTTAAATAAAATATTGTCAAAATTAAATTATTATCGAACATCGTCCAAGAAAATTTCTTACAAAGGACACAGTTGAAAAAGCTAAACGAGTACACCTATACAAAACGCTAAACTAAAAAATAAATCAAAATTAGGGAAAATTACAAAAGCTATATAGATGCCATTAATGACATTAATCAAAATATGGAAATGATTAGAGATATCTAAGTAAATCGGTCAAAGAGGCCTCTTTCACATGCCAAATGCCAAAAATGATGAATTTCGTTTTGGATATAGGAAACAGGAACAAAACACAACACAAGCTTGGTTCGGTTGTGGGAATCAGAATCAAAATGCTGTTTAAATTTGATATAATTTTTAACTGAAATTAATAAAAATTACCTTTGAGTTTGATTTCGTTTAACTGAAGGTCCGCTCATTTCAATACATATAAGGTATAGTAAGAAAATCCATTATTTTTCCGATAGATAAAGCTACCAATCTGTATCTCACGTTTTATAAGCACGATCGTTTTACGCTAGATGGCGTTAAAAAGACAAATACAAAAGTAAAGAAAACTAGGAAAACAGCCACATCTGGGAGACAGAGAATCCAAACATGAAAATGATTGGAGATATCTAAATAGATCGGTCAAGCACTTGTCTTTTACATAGCAAATGCTAAAAATGAATGAATTTCGTTTTGGATGTAGGAAAGTACATTATTTTTCCGATAGATACATCTACTAATCTGTATTTCGCGTTTTGTAATCACGATCGTTTTACGTTAAATGGCGTTAGAAGAACATACTCAAACAGTTTGGTAGTTGTTCGACTCGGCATTGTCTGAGCAGGGGTCAATACTGTAAAAGACAAACGAGGCATATTTTACTGTTTTTCTTCGATAAAGGCGGAAACATAAGCCAAGCAGCTGAAAAAGTGGTTGGTGTTTATACCTAACCTAAAGTTTGCTGATAAAAATGCATTCCGTTGTGGCAGGGCAATTGTCGAAAATGTCAATAAAATAATGGTCATTATAAAGTCCGACCATCACGTAAGCACTACATGATGGTTGGACTTTTATTGAAATTTTCGATAATTGCCATCATGTAGTGCCTACATGATGGTCGGTCTTTATAATGACTATTATTTTATCGACATTTTCGTCAATTGCCATTATGTAGTGCTTACATGATGTTTTTAATGGCCCAGGAGCAAAAGATAGTACAGAAAATCGTTTGGGATCACATGAATAAGGCTGGAAACAAAAACAAACTTGATGTATAAGTGTCACACAATTAAAAGCGAAGAAAGAATTTATTGTTCGAATTTCCATTTACGCGTCTCTACTACAAGACAACAAATCAACTCACTTCTGAAGCTGATGATTCAGGTTATGAAAAGTGGATCAGGTACGACAACGTCAAGCGAGAACGATAGTTTTTGAATAGCGGTGAACCGGCACAAAAGGAATCTTATGCAGAATAGATAGTCAGGAAGGTATTGCTGCATGCTTAATGGAATTGACAGAGAATCACCTACTATAGGCTGCTCCCCTACGTCAATGTTACTAATTTGTACTTCTATTATGAACAATTGGAACAATTGCCAAGTGAAAAAGAATTGTGTCCCTTCAGGACAATATCAGACCACACATACAGATAGTGGCTAGCCAGAATATCATAGAGCTTGATTTTGAAGTTTTTATGTATTTTTCTTATAGTCCGGAACTGACGACAAGTGATTACCACCTGTTTCTGTCTACGGCGGATGATTTTGCTCGCGAAAAAATCGCCTCAAAAAAAAAAAAAAACGTACCTGATGTTCCAGTTTTTTGCCGAGGGTTTCTAAGGGGGAGGTATAGTGGAGCTGTCTTCAAAATATTAAAAAAAATATTATTATTATTAATAAACCCGATCACTCTAACTATGCTAACTAAAACCTTCAATGTCATGAAAATATGATTTCTTTACTACACATTACATAGGGTGGCGCATAAGTGACTTTAGGATTTGATCAGTGAATAAATTTTTTGTTTAAGTATTTTTTTTTGTCTCTTTACAAAATTAACTAAATAGTACATGGAAAATTTATGGTGGAAAGGCTCAGCACAGAAAAAAGAAATAAAGTTGTTCAATTTTACTTTGAAAGTCAGCATTCGATTATTCAGATCATATCGAAATTTCTTTCATGTTCGAAATGCTCCTAGCGCTCCAACAATTTACCGATTGGTTCAGCGTTTTGGGCAACAGGGGGCTGTCTGTGATCTTCCGCGTGCTGGAAGACCTCGTGCATTTCGAAATGAAGTGACCATTGCTCGAGTGCAAGCAAGTATTGAGGAAAACCCCGAAATTTCCACCAGGCGGCGTTTTCAGCAGATGGAGATATCTAGGCAGTCTTTGCAAAAAATTTTACATAAGTTACATCTTTTCCCAAATAAGATGCAATTGGTTCATGAGTTAAAACCAAATGATGCACAAAAAAGGAATTAAAAAAGGCGCCGTTAACGTTACTTATGTGCCACCTTTTAGTATAGTCCATAAATGTAACCTAATAACGAATATTTTGATGCAAATGTCGCCAGAGAAGATGCACCCGATTTAATGTGGAATGACTCATATGTATAAATTAGCATACTTCTTAATTGAAATTAACACATGCGTATAAATTTCATAACAGAATCGTCTTAAGACATCGTGATTAATAATTTATGTTAAACATGTTTTAGAAACTTATCATATGAGCGCTTAGTTTGACAACAATAAGAAAAAGTTTAACCAAAAAGTTTAAGTTGAGAAAATTTGTTGGCATTAGCAAACTATGAGAAAGACTGAAAAGTTTCAATATATGGTAGAGTGATTTTAAGTTTTCGAACATTTGCGTGTCATACTTTCACTTGCTATGTTAAACAATAGGCGTTAGTTTAAATAAACTACAAGGATTCTTTGGAATTGTCGGGTAAATAGTAGTATATAATACTACTATACTACCTATATGTAATACTACTAATAATAGTAACAGTAGTGGTAAATACTGAATGGCAACAAATGAACCAATTTCTGAGGTTGATGATTCAGAAAATTGTGCTTGTTAATATTGCTATATTTTTTTGGTAAGTCCTATTAATTTATTATTCAAATTTATTCATTTCCAGGACTCAGTTGCCTGAAATATATGTACAGCTACAATCCGCTTTTAGAACAAGTATACAATTTGACGATATGCGTTTTTGTCTGGTGTGAATTCGTTCCTTCTTTTTTTTTTTTTTTTGAAAAGAAGTTTAACTCACTTGCCTCCATTTATTCGATACAACTTTAAACAATACTTCTATCGATTTTTATATGCCACAGTTAAACACATTGTTTCACCATATAAATTCGCTATAAGATATTCCCCACTATTTCTTGCCACATAAAGCTTTCGCTACAGACGTCTTACTGTTATACATTGGCAAATGAGATTATTCCAAATCCTGCATCCTACAGCTTTGTTGAAAGATGAATAGCTTCAGTTAGAGCAATTCAGACAAGGACATATGTATGTGTATTTGCTAGCATTATTTGCATCATCCTTGAACATGAGTCTGACACTTAAGGGCTTTTGAGTGTGTTCAAGTTTTGACGGGCTATGTGGTGTATGATTGTAACTGTTTATATGCTACATTTCCATTTGAACGATTTCAATGTTGGCAAATGTCTTCGAGATATAGGAAACATAAAAAGTAGTTGAAAAGGGGAAACTTTTCATGTAACCATGCGAAGTAGTAAAAAATGAAGATTTTATTTATTGCAACAGAATTTTGCTGTTTATGGGCAAACGATATAGTTCGGAACAGTCATAAATAAATAATATGGTAGAATTATGGCTCATTTGTTACGTTTAAAAGTTATCAATATTCGATGATGCTTTCAAAGGTGTAGTTAACGTAAATTCGTGCAATTGTTGGCGCATTTTTCCCCACAAATGATATGATATTAAATATTGTTTATACAGGATGACGTTAATACAGGTTGGCGATTTAATTCTTCAATTTCTCGGTAACGCGCGGCGCGGGCTGGCAGGGGATATGTTGTTCGCTGCGCCGCTTCCTGGAAATTTAGTCGCCATGGAGCCGTACACGGGAGTACAGCGTGCATTTTGTGTCCGAGTGTATTACGGAAACAATAAATCAGTGATTACTGCACGACGTTTGTATCGGCATGAACACGGTTTACACGATTTAGGTGAAGTTCCAAGCGCCAATGTGATACGAAAATGGATCAGAATGTTCGAAACAACCGGCTCAACAGTACCATTTACGGTTCGTGGTCGCCCAGTTTCTGCAAGATCAGTCGACATTGTGCGAGCGTGTTCGTGTTTCAGTTCAGCGAAATCCGCAACAGTCAACACGTAAGAGAAGTCAGTCTTTGGATGTCAAAAGAACAACTTTACGACGAATTTTGAAACGTGATTTGCATTTGAAGGCTTATAAGATTCAGATAGTCCAAGAATTAAAACCCGATGATGCCAATAACCGACTTAACTTTGTCAATTTGATGCTAGAGCGGTTCAACAATTTCAACAACGTGATTTTTAGTGATGAGGCCAATTTTCACCTTAATGGCCATGTGAACAAGCAAAATTGTCGGCTCTGGTCCGAGACTAATCCACGACGCTTACATGAACGTCCACTTCACAGCCCTAAGCTTGTCGTGTGGGCTGGGATAACGTCAACCGGTATTATTGGACCATACTTTTTTGAAGACGAAAGAGGGCATGCGATGACGGTTAGAGCGAACAATTATTGCAACATACTAGCAGACTTTTTGGTGCCAGCTTTGCAAGAACTTCAAGGCAATAGCTCGAGGATGTGGTTTCAACAGGATGGGGCTACATGTCATACGGCTAGGGTATCCATAGAGCTGCTGAAAAATGTTTTTCCTGGAAAACTCATTTCGAAAAGAGGGGATATTGAATGACCCCCACGTAGCCCCGATCTCTCTCCATGCGATTATTTTCTATGGGGCTACCTCAAATCGGTAGTCTACGAGAATAATCCGACCAATTTAGAGCAGTTGAAGAGGAACATTATTCAGGAAAGTAACAAAATACCGAGAACAACTTTTCAACGAGTTTTCCAAAATTTGCGACTTCGGTTCCAAGAGTGTCAAGCAGCCGAGGGAAGCCATTTGGACAACATTATTTTTAAGTCTTAAAAATTCCCATGCTTCTACTTTTTAAAAATACAAATATATTTTTTTTATGTTTCGTAGTTTTTTTTTTAATTGAATATTTAAACCGCCAACACCCTTATGGCCCACCCTGTAGATATATATTTTTTGTTGTTATTTTACTTCTATCATACATACAATTAAAAAATGTTTAATAGATTTTAGTAATTACATAGGTTGAGATAAAACCAAAAGTATTGCAGCAAAGGAAGATATTTTATTTTTCAAATAATAATCTTTGTCCATGACAGAGAAAACAATTAAAGGAAAAAGATAGAATAAAACCTTTAGGAAGAGATATCACAGTTATTCTTCTAGATTCTTCAACAATCTATGATGCGATATCCTATTTTAATTCTCGAATTTGTCATTTATTTTGCCAATGTAAGTATGTAACATATCCTCCTTAAAACGATCATGTACGCGACGGGTTGAATACCTCATGTTTAAGCCATGTATCTGTTTTAAGTTCTTGTTTTGGATGACTTGGAGTTTCCCCAAATGACTTTTCGCACATCTTTTAAACCAGACCTGACATCCATACATCATGATTGGACGAATGCACATTTTGTAAATGAGCAGTTTATTTTTGGTGTTTAAATGAGATCTACGGTTAAGTAAAGTGAATAACGCTCGTCCATATTTTATAGCTTTGTCTGCCGCACTTGAAACATGTTCTTTAAAGTTCAAGGGTTTGTATTGTAGTATTAATCCCAGATATTTCACTGAATTTTGTAAAGGAATATCAGTACCGGCTATATTGAGTTTGAGCAAGGGGTTACATTTTGTTGTTGTTTGCTTGTGTTTTTCCTTCGTTTATTTTTATTTTCCATTTCGTGAAATACTTTCCAATACAATACAATTCACAAAACTCCTTGTTTTAGCATTTGAAAATTAGTCGTATTTTACGGACGGCGATCAATGTAAGAAACATAAAACTTGGATTTTCCATTTAATGGTTTCCAAACCGTCGGCCTGGTAAGACTGTTCGCCGTTAAATACCTATTATTTGAAGTGTTATTTATGTAGTGAAAGGTTCACCATATATATATATATATATATATATATATATATATTAATGTCACTTAAAATAAAAAACATTTCTTAACATTTTTAAATGCAACTGAAAATTTCAGTAATGAGTTATCAACAAAATAAATAATATATATGTATAAGTATATATGTACATATATTTATAAATTTAAAAATTTTTAGAAATGTTTTTTATTCTAAGTGATATTCAAGAGTAGATTAACCCATTTTTCTACTCACAAATCGTATTTAGTATTTTCTTTAAGCAGCAAAACGAACTTTGATATCCAATAACATCGGCAAAAGATGCTGCCTTTATTGGGTTCGTACTATTAATGAATGGAAAAAGCGGATTTCTTCCGTTGTCATGAATGACTACAAATAACTAAAGCTACCCGCTGCAAAAAGGCGCCTTAAATTTTATGATCAAACATAGAAAACGAAAATATTCTTAACTTTCATTGTTGTTTCATTTTTATATTGTTAAACATTTTAAAGATGTTGCTTTTCAGACATATTAATGGGCTAAAATTAAGGGTCTCCCTCCACAGGGTACACATGTTTTCAATTATTCACATCCATTTAATTGATGCTATCAATTTTCTTGTGCGAGTACGAGTAACCATCCGCCTCTCCCTCCCCAGTCCCACACCTCCCATAACATTTTATAAAATTTTCCTTCGTTTCTTATTTGCACTTGCAACGAGACAGCGTAATTATTGCCATTGCTCGACAGACGTTCTCTGGCCATATTCCCAGAACCAATTATATGGAATTCTTTGTTGGTTTTTCGTTTCTTTTTTTTTTGCGCTGTTATCTGACACCATATTATTTGCTGTGTCACCAAACGTTCACACCTTTTGGTCTCTTTGGTGTTTGTTTAAGTTTATGTTTTCGCTTTTACTTTTTGTCAATTTATTTTCCTAATTGGTTGACACAAAGAGGAGCACAAAAAGTGGCATTTGTTGGTTTCTTGCCAAGTGTCACAGATAATTCAATCTAAGAGGGAGGAAGGGGCGGGCATAGAACACAAGAGGATTTGAGTGTTTATTAATGAATTATTTTTGTTAATTTTTTTAACTGCTGCGGCTAAATCTACAAAGATTTAGTCACAAGTCTTTAAAATTTAAAGCTGAAACATACAGCAGCAAAAGAGGTATGTTAAATTTCTATTTTATTCTCAAAAAATTAAAACTTTACATTAAAAAAAGACAAATTAATGACTTTCTGAAGTCCTCAGGCTAAAAACTACAAACAGGTATTAATTATTGCTACATATGAGTATTAATATAAATGGTAATATAAGGGAAGAGACCAAGCAGTTTAGTTATATTCTCAGAACTATGTTTATTAAATACCAAGATTAGAATGAATTTGGTGCTACAGAACAAAAAAGATCGCTGTTTTTCCAATAGATAATTCTGGTAATCTGTATCCCTCGATTTATAATTGCGATCGATTTAAGCCAGATAGTGTTAAAAGCTTAATAGTTACCATCCAAAATACGCCATATTTTACAGGTTTTTTTCATAAATGTGAGAACGCAAACTAGGCGACTGAAAATGTAATTAATGTTTATGATCCTCACACTAAACGTTCAATTGTGCACAATTTTAATATCATTAATTCTGTTCCGGTAATTTTCATGTCAAAGTTGCTGCATGATCTCAAAGACCAATTTGCAGAAAATGTCGATAAAATAACAATAATCATTAAGTTCGGTCATTGCTCTTTCACTCTTTCATAAATTCGGTTTGCGCAAACCCAAACCAGGCGTCTGAAAATGTAATCATAAAGATTGGTCTTCATATTTAACACTTAACATTCAATTGTCCACAACTTTAGTATTGTTAATTCTGTTCCAGTAATTTTGATGTCAAAGGTGCACTAAATTCTCGAAGGCCAATTATCGAAAATGTCGATAAAATAATGAAAATCGTCAAATCCGACCATCACTCTTTCACTCTACCTTACATGCGATTTGCGAAAACGCAAACCAAGCGGCTGAAAATGTAAGCATAAAGATTGGTCTTCATATTTAACACTTAACATTCATTTGCCCACAATTTTAGTATCGTCAATTCTGTTCCGGTAATTTTGATGTCAAAGATGTATTACATTCCCGAAGTCCAATTTGCAGAACATGTCGATAAAATAATAAAAATCGGCAAATCCAACCATCACTCTTGCACTCTTCCATAAATTCAGCTTGCGCAAACGCAAATCAGGCGGCTGAAAATGTAAGCATAAAGATTGGTCCTGATATTTAACACTTAACATTAAATTGTTCACAATTTTAGTATTGCCAATTCTGTTCCTGTAATTTTAATGTCAATGATGTACCAAATTCTTGAAGGCCAATTATCGAAAATGTCGATAAAATAATTGGAAATCGTCAAGTCCAACCATCACTCTTTCACTCTACCATAAATACAGAAATGCAAACCAGGCGGCTGAAAATTTGTCTAATGTTGCTGATCCTGATACTTGACATCAAGCATTCAACTGTCCACAATTTTAGTATCGTCAATTCTGCCCCATTTATTTCCATATCAAAGGAGAGCCAAATTCTCAAAGTTCAATTCTCACAAATGTCGATAAAATAATAGAAATCATCAAGTCTGACCATCTTTCGGTAAAGAAGGAGGAGCTTTAGAGTTGCATAAAAAATCTGTTGAAACTACTTGGATAAGGCCGGATACCAAAGAAAAAAAAACTAATGGTATGGGTGCCAAACGATTTAAAGAAAAAAAAAAAACGCCATGAACCGCATTTCCATCTGGAAATCGCAGATGAATTGCAACAAAATCAACCCATTTTCAAAGCGGATGATTCTTCTTAGGTGGCGACTGGAATAGACATCCTTATCTGTTATACGCTGCCCGTAGAAAATGATTCCAAGCGTTTAGACCTTCTGCGCTAATCCTCCAACTCGTCATACCAAGTTTCGATAGTATTTCAAAAGCGTGGTCCTTCCTGGTTGCCCTTTTCTGCGCCGTCCTTCAAGATTGTTGTCGAAAACTTTTCATGCTGGAGCATTTGGGTCCATACGCACAACATGACCTAGCCAACGCAACCGCCGTGTATTAATGCGTTTAACTACGTTGATGTTGGCATATAGCTCATGCAGCTCATTGTTCATGCGATGCCGATACTCTGTTAACGATGATGGGTCCACATATTTTCCGGAGTGTTTTCCTTTCGAAAACTGCCAGTACTAATTCATCCGTTTACCTCATAATCCAGGAATCTGAGCCATATAACAAGACAGGTGGAACCAACGTCTGGTATAGTTGGATTTTTGTTTGTCAAGAGAAAGCTTTATCATTGAACCGCTTGCTTAGCCCACAGCAAGCAATACTCTCCTCTTTATCTCCATGCTGACATCATTCATTTTGTTTACAGCAGAACCGAGGTAGATGAATTGTTCCATCCATCCATCTTCAAAATTGAAGTTTTCAACGTTCACACAGCGTTCCAAACGAGTAAAACCTTTGTTCGGTTTTAACGAACTTTGTCTTGTCCTCGTTTACCACCAGGTCCATTTTTGCTGCTTCCTTCTCGATGCTTGAGAAGGCTGCAGTAACATATCGCAGTTTTCTGTCAATGATGTCTATGTTATCTGCATATGCGAGTAACACTTTTGTTAAAGATGGTAACAGACGTGTTAACTGCAGCTTTCCTCATAATCATTTCCAACATTATATTGAAGAGGTCGCACGATAGACTGTCGTTCTACATAAATCCTCGTTTGGTGAAAAGGTTAGTTGAAATTTCTAATTTCGGCTCTCTGATTGTTATCCTCTTGGGAATAACCTCATCCTTCTGCAGACTTCCGACCTTCGGCCAAGTATTCCCTGATAATGCCAGTAGACAATCGATTGATGGTACCTTAAGTGAGAAGGCGAGTAGTTGAGAAACCTAAATGGCAGCAATAACCGATGCATCTTAGGCCAGTAGGTAACTTCTGTTACTGAAACTTAAATCACCAGCCTAGTGGTCGTTGGCAGCCCCAGCACTAGGATCGGATGCAGTGGCCTAATAAGCCGCTCATCTTTAATAAAATTTGTCTCGAAAACACCGAAGAAAATAAAGAAAACAAAGCGGATGATATCATATATATGATACATAATATGATGGATCACTTCTGACAATGTCAAGTGAAAACAGTCGTGATCAAATTATGCTGATACAGCTCAAACGGCGGCAAATTCAGAATTGATGGACTCCATAATTTTACTGCGTATTTGTTAGGATTTACGCAAAATCTTTAATTATAAGCTATTCCACTACAGCCAAACTCTCAGTTCTGATTTGTTCTGTTCTGATTTGTACTATTAAAACAATTGATCTATCTAAACGAAGCAATCGCCTAGAAGTGGTCAGCTTTAGCCAATTGAAGTGGAATTGTATTCCGTCAGAATAAACTAACATCGGTAGTGACTCGCTAATAGTTGCGGCAGCTTTGGTGGTTCTTATGCATCCACCTTATATTCCAGATGTGGCACCAAGTGATTATTGCCTGTTCTTGTCGATGGCAAATGATTTTGTTGACGAAAACTTCTCCTCATGAAAAGTTTGTGAAAATCAACTCTCCCTGGTTTTTTTTTTTGCCAATTGGGATGAGGTTTTCTTTGGAAAGAGACATAATCGAATTATTTACATTACAACAACAACAGTTCGTCAAATAAAACGGTATATATTTAACATAAATTGGATCATTCTAAATATGCTAAATAAATTTTTCAATGTCAAGCACAAAAAAAAAAATAGATTTCAATTTAATACGCTTTATATATTAATATGGAAATGCTTATATGGTTTAAATTAGCCAATTTGTATGGGAGTTATAGGGCAAGGATTTCGGACGGGGTTTGTTTAACTTTAGCAACCATAATAATAAAACACAACTGGCGTTTACACCGCCGTTTATAGATAGCATCATCTATAGCGGCAAAACTGAATTTCGATAACTCGGTCTATTTTTTTATGTGAGGTACCAAATGGTTTGAGCAAGTATAGCCTATTTACAATCCCCAGCTGTGATCTGAAAAAAAATCAGGTTGTTCCATTGTTTTATGGAATTACATAAAGATTTATGATACCGAAACCAGCTATCCTGTCAGACAAATAAAAGGACAACGCTCAATCGATTTCAAAATTAATAAAACACATTTGACATGATTTTGATAAACGGACATGGCAATACTATGGAGTAGCAATCCTTCGCAACTTTAAACTATATTTCCACCTATTCAAGTAGGATGAAAATCGTTTTTGTTTTACTGTTAACAGCAAAGCAAAATGTTGAAAATCCACGAATTGCTGTATTTGATAGAATACTGGCTTAAAGTACAAACAAATCTCTTGTATTGCTTTGATTTCTTCCCTTTCACAATTGATTCCATGAATCAGCAAATTGTAACACGACTGTTGCCAATGCCCTGGTGCTTTAAGGTGCCATTGAATTTACTCTTTACACCTTTTATTCGGTGATGGCAAAATGTTATGTGTTGCTGTTTGTAGTGACAATTTGGTGCTGTTTGTCTTGAAAGATTAAGTGAACAAAAACTAAAACAAAAAATTCAATCAAACGACCTGAATCATTGTTGGATTTATTTTACTTTTTTTGCCCGCAGTTGCTGGCCGTTTTTAGGCTCTGAAAGAATGACCTTATAGATGTGCAGCAATATTCGCATTTGTGTAGTAATCAAATATCGATTTTATGGAGCTAAACCAGAAAAATTGAGAATCCAAGACTTTAAAAGTTTAAAGAGCGAACAATTAATTTAATATGTATTTAAATTAACAATATAGAAACAGCAATGTTGTTTGTATTTTTGGTTAACGAAAGCATTTGACTTCTTCATTTTTCTTTTGGTAAACGAAAACATTTGACTTCATTTTTCTTTTGAGGTACATTTTTGTTGTATAGACAATAATTGGAATTTTTTTAGTTCACAAACCTCTAAATTCTCTCCAAAATTGAAAGCCAGAAGTTTGAGCATTTGAGAAAGGATCGCTGTTAACTAACTACGCTCTCGAAAAAACATCGTAAGTTAAAGTTTATAGATTTGAAATAGAAAGTTGTTGTTTGTAGGTCACAATATTAGGTTTAGTTAAAAATAAATAAAAAAATTCCTTTGCACAAATGGGATATGGGATAGCTTCCCATATTTACTGAGCTTACACGTATTCTATTTTTGGACTTTCTCGACGGGACCTACAATTTAACAATAATTCCGAGCATCACAGATTGAGAAGCATTTGCCAGTCTTCATCGATTACTCGACTAATAGAATTGTTCCTCAGACACATCGCTCAGATGGTGATAGTTGTCTGTATGCAGAATTGAACCCGCGATCATGAAAACGATAGTTGGTATAAACATAGTTTTATATTTTCCATAGGCGATTATTCTTCACACGTTGCAATACTTAAACGAATTTCTTGCATTCTTGTATAAATATGGTTAAAAAATGTCACTGGATCCACAACTCGAGGAAATTTTTAATTAACAAAAAAAAAAAAAAAATTGATCAAAGGTCAATGAAATGAGCAAAATTATAACCTCTTATAGTACAAAACGCCCCCCAAGGGGCATGGTAATGTACGAGGGTGGTTACAACACTAGCCGTCCTGTAGTAGTTTTTTGAAAAAAATTATTTTGATGAAAAGTGCCAACATTATAAAATAAATGCTTGAAGTTTCACATTGATTAGTATTTTCATTTCAGCGATCAAAATTAAACGATCCCAGTGTATCTGTGAATATGGAATTCAATTCAATTTAAATCATATAATTCAATATTTTAATTTGAAAGGTGTCAGTCCAACCAATAGATTCAACTCTGAAGGAGTCAGCTTCTTCGTTTGCGACTGTAAAATATTGGGTAGCAGAATTTAAACGAGGTCGTACGAGCTGCCAAGACAAACACTGTAGTAGTGGACCAATTGAGATGTCCACGCCAGACATGGTTAGGAAAATCCACAAAATGGCATTCGCTGATCGTCGGCTAAAGGTGCGTGAGCTAACAAAAGTGATAGAAAATGATAATGATAAATGAGAAAAAATTACAGACATTTCAAAAAGTGATCATCTACTGACCGAAGATTTGAAGATGAGAAGGCTGTGCGCCAGATGGGTGCCGTGCTTGCTTTCAATAAAGCAAAATCAGCATCGTAAAGATGTTTCAGTGGACTGTTTGACGATTTTTCGCGGTAATAAACCCGAATGGTTGCCTCGATCTATAACCATGGATGAGACGTGATCCACCACTTCATACTTGAGACAAAGAACCAGTCGAAGCAGTTGACTCAACCTTCCGAAAATACGGTTCCATTTACCGGCAAGGTCATGGCGTCCGATTTTTTTGGTATGTGCATGGGATTATATTCATAGATGAATTAAAGTTTGGATTGCTTCATCACGCACCTTATTAGCCAGATTTAGCTCCCTCGGATTATTTGACATTTCCAAACTTTAAAAAATGGCTCGGTGGCAAAAGATTTGCCAAAAATAAAGCTGGTGAAGTCTGCGTTGGTGGCTCTTTTAAGGAGCTTAACAGCTCTTACTACGCACAGAGAATAGGAGCTATTGAATATCGCTGGAAAAGCAGTATCGAGCTAAAAGGAGGTTATGTTGAAAAATAAGGAAAGCCTAGCCCAGTTTTGGGGCCGACATCGTATATATTTTAAATAGTTGGAAATTCTACATACGTAAGTATACGTTGCAATATTTGGATGATGTCCCTGTGTTCTCGCGAAGTTGTCATTGGATCCATATCTTTAGGAGAATTTATATAAATTTGCACTTAACAAAAAAACTATTTGGATCAAAGGACAATGGAATGAACAAAATTATAGCTTCTGAAGTTTAAAACGCGTCCAAAGCACATGGTATTGTAGTCAATATTTATTTGCATTCCAATAACCCCGTGACTCTTGCTAATTTATACAAAATTTAGTGCAATTGAACGAAAGATATGATTCTAGGAATGTATGAGATAAATGAAATAATTTGCGTGTTAGGCAACATCGGAAAACGAAATCCTGTAAAATAGAAGAAATTAAAAGACAGTCAGATAGACGGACGTACATTAATCGGCATAAAAAGTTGTTAAACACATTTGGTTAGAATATATTTGATGCTTTCAACGCTTGCTTCTGGGTTTTACATAACAAATGAAATATGCCTTCATTCCTTCGGGTAAAGATATAAAAAAGTAATTTCAGATTATAAAAGAATGGGCAGAAAAAGCTTCGATTTTACACATAATTGTAAAAATAATGTATTATTTTTGCAACAAAATAGAATGTAAGTCATCACATATAAATTTTTACGTACGTTTGTATATAATTGCAGTTCCACTGATAAGTCGCCGAAGTGCAAAAATCAACTGATGATACTAATTAGAAAATGCTTTCGATTTCATAATTGTGAAAATAGAATATTATTCTTATGCTGAAATAGACTGTGAGTGACATTATGTAAATTTGTACGTAAGTTTGTACGTAATTGTAGTTCCACTAATAAGTCGCCGAAGTACAGAAATCAACTGACGATACTTACAATGTATTTTGTACGATTTGCTATGCAACTCTTTGCACCAAATGGAATTGTTTCTAGAAATTGTGTAATTTAAAGAAGCTTCCAACAATTCAAATCGGCGGAGACTTTATTTTGTTAATATATCAATTCAGTTTTGAAGCGATTTCGTTATAAAAGAACGAATTAATAAGAAATTACAAAATTAATGTAATTGCATTACCGTTGTAGTTCACTTTTTGCCCTAGAATAATGACTTGAACTTGAGGGATGTAACTGCAGCTCGAGTACATCTAATTCTATAGTTCTATCTAATTTAATTCTGTTCCAATCTTGTTCGCTGATATAAATGTTATTTGCCCTTTTAATATTAAACGCTTCAATTTCTGTCATTGCATCAAATAGAATCTTGTTTGGAAATTATGTAATGTAAAGAAGGTTCCAACAATTCAAATCGGCGGAGACTTTATTTTAGCATTATTTGAATTCAGTTTTGAAGAAATTTCGTTACAAAGGAATGAATTAATGAAAAATGACAAAATTAATTTAATTGCCTTACGGTGGCTGTTAATATTTGCTCTGGAATAATGACTTCAACTTAATGGGCATAACTCTAACTCGAATACCTCTAATTCTATAGTTCTATTTGATGTTATTCTGTTCCAATCGTGCTGGCTAATATAAATGTTATTTTTAATGTTAAATGCTTTCATTGCTGTCATTACAGCATCATCACTTCTAAAATCTTGTAAATTATTTAGATATCTGAGCGTAATAGATTACTTTAACGCAAGTAACAAAATCTTCCAAGAGAATGCCCACATAAGGCAAAAGTGAGTCATATAAAAACAACAAGTGCTGGCAAATTCCAGCATGCATGCAGTATACTATGAGGATATAAATATATGAATATACATATATATATATATATATATATATATATATATATATATATTATT
>JAHXMU010000590.1:248426-310760 GCA_019455685.1 Philornis downsi
GCTTACTTGAAAAACTTGCCCAACATGAGACACCTTCAATACGAAGTATCGACTTAGTGCCAAAAGCGTAAATTAAATAAATCTATTATAAAGGGTAGAAGAAGTTTTTGACTTGTCGACTAATTTCAAGAGGAGTCGATAAATCGTCCACGCCACTGTGCACTGCAATCCATGGTGGAGGGTATTTATGCATCAGATAGGCCAAACTTATGGCGGTTGTTCAAATTTACACCTATTTTCTAAGTTAATTTCACAGCCGATTACACTGCCCCATACAACTTTACTTTGGCATTTTTTTTTTTAACCTTTTTCAAAATAAATTATATATTCTGAACTTACTGTACAGACAAAAATTTGAAGAGGCTTTTCAAACTGTGCCGCTTTGGAAGAAAGAACGTAAGCATTTTAAGATCAGATTCATTATAAGATATATGTGAAAAAATTAAACCACATCTATCTACAATATTTGGAGTAAAGGGATCCTAAAGAAATTTTGCCAATAGAAATACTTTCTCCACCCATCATCTGCAACAGGAAATAGTGAGCTATCTGGTGTCTCTCTTCAAAATGGCACATTTCACATGAGTCACTACTATAATTTTGATTTTGAATTCGATCAAATTTGTTAACCTAAAACTTTAGTAATCTTTATATTTAGTACATACTTAATACAACTTCTGATGTGAGAAATTGCAGCCTTATCTTCTTTTACTGCCAGTTTTAATGACCTTTAAACATAAAATGTTATATTCGTTATCACTTCTAAAATTTCTGTTAGAATCTACATACCTCTAAATACTTTGCAAATATTTTCCAAAAACTCTAATCTGCAGCAATTGGGCAGAAGCACATTTTCATGTGGCATTTTCAAGTTGAAAACGTTTTTAAATTTTTGTTGGAATAATAATGAATTCAGCTTGTTCATCTTTATTCACATCACTAAATGAATGCTATTGGCCCATCATCTGTTACAAGTAAGCGGATTATGCACAGGTGAAGTGGATATCAACTGAAACTATGCAAGCGTCCAATCATTGAATTTATCATTTATACCAGCAATGAGAACAGATGATTGACTGGCTTTCGTCCCAAATTCCTATTCATATCATTGTCATTTGACATAATGACCAAAGCTTTCAAAGTTAATTTTGTGTTTTCTTTTCCTGTTTTTTTCTAATGTGGATGTTTTAGGTACTGGTTGATGCCGATGTAATTCATTGAATGTAATGCAATGACAGTGTGTGTCAGAGACAATAGCTCAACGTCAGAAGTTTGCAATGTTGATGCAATTTTGAATGACTTTTTGAAAAGAGGCAATATAATGGCATGAATATTGGATAGAAAGAATATTTGTCTTCCACAATCCCATAGAGAGGGATTTTGTACCCGTTCCCGTTCACCTAATTTTTATTTATTATTCTTTAGAAAGGGATGAAAATATTTTTTGTTATTAGCTCAAGGCCCTGGTAGCCATGGCTAATTTTTTTTTAATATAGTTAGCCTTAAGTTTCTTCAACTTTAAGTTAGCTTTATATAAATAAATAAATAAATTTGTTGTTAAAATTCATTGGAAGCTTGTAAATGGAAGAAGTGCGCTGCAATATGTCAACTTGCTGTCAAATTTAGAAATGAGTATACGTTGATTGTCCTTAAATTCGTTGCTACACATCGGTCTACACCGGTCTGGGACTTGACTACACCCATCCAGTGTTTTAATTTGTTGATGGAATCGAACATATTTAAAAAATTGTTTACATGATTTTATACCAAGTTTCCTAAACTATCTATAGTACAGTGGCAATAGGAGTATGTCCACTCGTCAAATGGCAGCTACTCATCAGCCTGCAGTTTGGCAAAACATTTCTTTTTGGACCACCATTTTGCCGTCCTGTTTCAGGCCTATCCTGCTGAAGAAATTCAGTAAGAAATACTACAACTATGTCTGAAATTTCATCGAGATTGAAATGATTGTTTTTTTTTTTTGTGGTTCCTCATTGTGCTGTGTTATACATCTTCTCACATGTAGTAGTAGAAACGTCCCTAAATGTCCCTTTTTCCTCACCAAAGATTTACAAATGGTACCCCTAATATGTTATATATTATTATGGCAAACTCACTGCTTTGCTATCTATAAGGCAGAGGTTATTTAGCCAGCTTCGAAAATTCGTAAATCATAATATCTCTTTACATTTTATAATAAAATAAATGAGTTTTGGAAATAGTCCCTAAATTCCATACAGTCTACTTATAGTAATTAATTAATCGGACATCGACTCAATAGATTTAGAGCTTCGTGGAAAAAATTTCGTCGAAAATTTGTCACTTTAAACGCGTTTTCCTGGGAGTTACACATTTTGTAATATCTAAGAACCAAATTATAAAAATCATAAATCGGCCTTAACCTCAACATTTTCTATTTTTTTGGTTCTTATAATTTACTAATATTAATCAAAGCTAAGCTCTAGTGTTGCTGAAATTATCAACGTATTGAAAGAAGAGTTTGATAAAAAAAAATTTATCTTTAGAGCTACGAGGGCAGTTCTAAAACTAGCCGATCTAACAAAAAAAAAAAAAAAAAAGGTGGGGACAATTTTTTGTTTTATTTATAAGTATAGTCTTCATTTAGTTGAATACATTTTCTCCAGCGGTATTCAATAGTTTTTATACCCTATTTATGATAAGAATTGTCAAACTCATTCAAATAGCTATCAACCGCATACTCCACCTCTTCATTGTTGGTAAATCTTTTACCACGAATCCTTTTTTCTTAAATTTTGGAAATAGAAAATAGTCCGAGGAAGGTAAACTTGCCTAATAAGTTACGTGACGAAGCAATTACAATTTTAATTAGTTTTGTCCATCGCAATAGTAGATGTGTGAACTGAAACATTGTCTTGATGAAACAACACTTTGATTCTCGCTGTATGAACCTCCAAGTTTCTACTTGCATTTAAGTTAAATTAATTAATTTTGAATTTAATGAAAATATGAAATTTAAATATTATAAGAGATAACGCTCTTATTCAAGTTATCTAAGCAATTATCGATAAATATCCCAATGATTATTGTGAATAATTTACTGTAAGCTGAAGATAATATGAAAAAAGGAAAATGGAAAATCCAATCTTACAAGCAAAGTTGCTGATTCGAAATCAAAAACTTTTGCAGCACAACTCGCACGGTGAGCATCTCAATCTCAGAAAATAAACATATTGAATTAACTCTAATTCATTCGAATTTTTCTATCTCTCTCTCTCTTTTATATATTTTATATATGTATATTAAATCTTAACTTTACTTGTATAATTTCTCAACTCTAAGAAATTATGCAATTATTCTAAGCCCGCCAATTCTTTACCCACAACTTACCTGCCTGGCGCGGAAGTATTGGCCCTCAATTAATCAACTCCAAAACAATCCCATGTACAGTCCACTATCTCTATAATAAATTGTATCACAACAACACCGCCAGAGATTAAACCTGGATTAATCTCTTATCAAAACCAGTACACTCGCCATATGCGGCCTTTTCCCTTAATTTTATCACCTAAGCGCTGCAATAAATTAGCACAATGTTCACCGTTGTGGGTTTTTCCTTTCTGAAGATAATCAATAAAAATAATCCCATGGGCATCGAAAAAAAAGAAAGCCATAACCTTGTAAACAAATGGAACCGTCTTAGCCTTCTATGGACACGATTCTCCCATTCCAGTCCACTGCTTTGGCTGTTCGTTTGGCTCAGGTGTGAAGTGGTAGATTCACATCTCGTTTATGGTTATAAATCGACTCAACAATTTAGATTTATTGCATTGAAACATCGCCAAATACTCTCTTGAAACATCTTCATGCCACTGTTTTTGCTCTATTGAAAGCAAGCGAGGCACCCATTTTGCGCTCACCTTTCTCATCATCAAATCTTCGATGCACGCACCTTTACCTGGCGATCATCCAATACCATTTTGTGGATTTTCTTAACCGTGTCTGGCGTCAGTGTCTGACCTCAATTGGTAGACCACTACGGTGTTCGTCTTGGCAGCACGTACGGCCTTGTCTAAACTCTGCTACCCAATGTTTTATAGTTGTAAAAGGAGGGAGGAGCAGACCCCCACAGAAGAGAATCTAGATTGGCTTTAATATTGGTTGGAGTGAGACCTTTGAAATGAAAATATTGAATTGCATGACTGTAACGAATTTTTTCCATGTTTACAAATTCACTGAGATCGTATAATTTTGATGGCTCAAATAAAAATAATTAACAACGTGACGCCTTGAAACTTCAAATATACATATCTTTTGTTTAAGGCTGCCACTTTTCACCAAAACAATCTTTTTCAAACTACTGGCTATATAGCAGGTCTGCTAGTTTTGGAACGTCCCTTATTTGCAAGCGACCCACAAATTGCAGCCTTCCTCTGGTTTGCTACGACTCAAGACCAAAGAGCGCAAAAGAAAAAGAAATGCTTAACATTGGGTAGCAGTAAGTATTGACAGGAGTGTTCAATTGTTTTACGTGTAACGTTTGTTTCTTTGCTATTTTTATTGCAAAGCTCTTAGAAAATGCCAAGTGTTTGAAGCTTCTTTGACTCGTCATGATGGTCGATAGTTATCGACATCATCATGTTCTCGACTACATCATGTTCTCCTTATTTTTTTTTATTATATGTAAACTGATTTTTGTATAACAAATTCTAAGATGTGTTTCTCACACCACTGATCAAATCAAAGCAAATTCCTAACAATTTATGCAAAATCCTCTCTTAATATTTTACATTTTCCAAAATATAATTTATTTTATTCATTTACTGTACACTTACAAAAGCTTAGCCAACAAATCTGTTTTTTATCAACTCCAGACACATTTATCAGCTACATATATTCTTTTGATATTCCTCTACTAAGTACCCTTTTTACAGTTTTAGAGTATACAAAAAGATTTATTTGTTTTCCAGAAAATTCAATATATTCCAGAGAGATGGAATTGGTAGTATTGGCTATTTGTTATTCACTGAGAGTATAGCAGTTTCTGAACTTTTTCCATTTTGTGGTATGAGAGTGTTGAGTAAATGCGATAAAACGATGTGTGTTCGCTATGGTGTTTAAATACCATCTTCAAATGTATGCGCATTTGTTTGCATATGGAAACAGGATAGCAAATATGAAAAATCACCCTTTTGGTGGAAACACTCCTGTGCATAAATTCATATTAAATATGTTTTCTTTTTCGGCACCCGAGTAAACCTTCGCAGAATTGGAAATTGATTATTGTAATAGATATTCGATAAACTTTTAATGATAATCAATCCAACTGAAGTTTTTTCTACATTTAAAGGATCAAATATATTAAAAACAATACAATCTTTTGGAAAAAATTATTCATAGTAACTGTGAAGTACTATACGTCAGTGCCCTTAATGGTTTCAGAATATGATTGAGTACAATCAATGCTGTACTTGCTTTATTATTTGCATTTTTAACATAAAAAATATATCCAGTTTATCACTTTAATAAGTATTTAAAGAGCAGTATTTGAATTACCATAACAACCGCTCATTAATATTACTTTCCCTTAGTTTTTTTCACTTTGTCTGCCGGCAGCGGCATCATAACTTTACTTGAATGCGATATAATATTAAGGGGAAAGTATTTGAGAAAAACATCAACACATTTAACCTTCTATGCATTATTTATACAATCTGCAATCCGCAGTCTGTTATAGAAGATATAGCAAAAATAAATCCATTATCAAAGCGATTTTGTTTTCACAGTGGCCACGTTAATGATAATTTGATGACGTGGAACAGAAGAGTATATACGAAATTAGCTGTGCAGTCAACTATAAATTTCCACATTGAAAATATTTTTAAGTATATGGTTGAAGTAACAATCAATTTAGTAATAACTCACAAGCATGACTCATTTCAGACCCCGTAACAGGTCCATCTTCAATTTTCTTTTCCACAAAGTCGATGTTGTTGGTTGATACATCATCAGTTGTATGTACATCTATAATACTTATAAGCTGTTTATGCAAATGTCAAGCAGATATCATTCAAAAATATCCAGCTTTTGATTCATTGTACAATTTCCATTACATCAACAGACTATGTGAATTGACGATTGATTTCCGTCACAAAATGTTCTTTTTTCTCATGGCTACTTGGCATAACAATCCTTTATTTTTGCATAAATAAAAAGCTTTATTCAGCATAGTTAGAATGATCCGTTTGAGGTAAAATATGCACCGCTTGGTTTGATAACTTTTGGGCACTTTTTAGGCAAATTCAATACATACTTTTATCATATAAACACTCATCCCTATTGGTGAAAACTGGGACAACCGTTTTCCACAGGCTTTTCTTCAGGGGTATTTTAACTAACAAAGATATTCACCATAGATAGAAACAGATATTAATCACTTGATGACTATCCTGTGCTATAATGTGGACTTATAAGATCATATCAAACAAGCTCATAGAGTTTCTAGCAGGTCACTATCGAAGTATGTGACCCGTCGTTGTCCTGATGGAATACAATTTCCATTACACCAACTGACTGACTGAGAATTGATGATTGATTTCCGTCACAAAATGCTCTTTTTTCTCATGGGTATTTGGCATAACAATTCTTTATTTTTACATGAAATTGAAGGCTTTATTTAGCATAGTCAGAATGATCTGATTTAGGAAAATAGGCACCGCTTAGTTTGATAATATCTGGACACTTTTAAGGCAACTTCTTCTATCATAGAAACACTCGTCCCTGTTGGTGAAAACTGGGACAATCGTCTCTTTACAAGCTTTCTTTGACGTGTATATGTCGCTTATAAAATTATTCGCCGTAGACAGAAACAGATATTAATCACTTGGCGACTGTCCTGTGCTTTAAGGTGGATTTATAAGTTCATACCAAAGAAGCACATAGAGTTTCTAGCTGAAGTTTCTATACCAAAGAAGAACATGGAGTTTATGGTGGAAGTTTATATAGAAGTTTCTGACCCGTCGTTGTCCTAATGGAATATATTTTCTCTTATATTGGCCAAAGCTTGCGCTTCTGGACAATTATTTCCCACAGACGGTCCATTTGTTCACAACATAGATTCGAATTAAGATTTTGGTTGTAGGGAAGCAGCTTATAGTTAATGATTTTCTGCCGATGCCGCCAAATAAAAAGCGTAGTCTACTTAGTTGTCAATCCCTATTTGACCACCGTTTTTGCCGGCTCAATGCGATTAGACCACGACTTTTTTCCTTGACTTTGTCCTAGGTAACCTATTTTTTTACTACAAGTTACTATCCGCTTCAGAAGTTGTTCAATTTTATTATGATCACTGTTGATTCCCAGACCGAAATTCGGTTTCTTTGCCTTTTGACTCATTTTCCATCACCAGTTACTATCCGCTTTACAAATAGTTCAAATTTTTTATGATCACTGTTGATTCCCAGACAGAAATTCGGTTTCTTTGTCTTATGTTTCATTTTCATCACCAGTTACTATCCGCTTCAGAACCGGTTCAATTTGATTATGATCACTTTTGATTCCCACATGGAAATTCAGTTTCTTTGTTTTATGTCTCATTTTTCATCACCAGCTACTATCTGCTTCAGAAATGGTTCAATTTTATTGTGACCACTGTTGATACTCAGATGGAAATTCAGTTTCTTTGCCTTATGACTCATTTTCCATCACCAGTTAATATCCGCTTCTGCACCGGTTCGATTTGATTATGATCACTGTTGATTCCCAGATGGAAATTCGGTTTCTTTGCCTTATGACTTATTTTTCATCACCAGTTACTATCGGCTTCAGAAACGGTTCGAATTTATTGTGATGACTGTTGATTTCCAGATAGAAATTCGGTTTCTTTGTCTTAATTCATGTGGCAGCCATACATGGAGTTTGTTTTCTATCCAACCTGATTCAAGCGGGTCCAAACCATTTGTTGTGCAATGTTTAGCTTCTAAACTATTGAAAGATTGCATATATGATTGTCGAACTGGACGATTTCAATTTTTTCGACAATTGTCCTACGTGAGGGAGGTGCATCTTTGTTATCAAAATTATCAGTACGCAATCGACGAAACCAACATTGAACTTGATTGACTATTACAGTATCAGGAGCACAAAAATTATACTTGGCTTGCATTTTTACCTTAGTCGAAGAAAAACTATAAAATATGGAGTTATTTTTCTTTGCTTATGTCCATCCTTGACAAGCATTTAAACAATTCTGAATCAAACGGTCAAAATCGTAATCTCATATTTCTAACGCCATAGAGCTTTACTTCAATGCACTTACAAAAAGCTAGACACAGATTACTAAACTATCTAGTATATAGTATATAGGTATAATATATAGTATACACTATACTACTAGTATATAGTATATATATATATAAATAGTGGATTTAATTTTGCTGACTTGTATTTGTAAATTCTCTTAATCTCTAAGACATTTGGTGAATGAACTTAAGGCATAGTAGGTATAAAGTCTTTATAAATTTGATTGCTTTCTCATAAGGCAATGCTAAAACACATTTCCAATATTAAAATGCCACCGAAAGGTTTGCTATCTCTTAACAAAAGCTAATACGTTTTTTTCGCCGAAAAGAATTCAACAGCATGGAAACTATGAAAGCAAATAATGAGTAAAGTATTTAATAAGAAATTACACTACCGTAAAAAAGCTACTGTCCCATCTTTTCTCTCTTACATTTCGCTACAATAAAATTGCATCCTTTAAGGTAAGGAACGTCGTTAGTTTTTTTCCCCCAGCGGCCATGCCAACGTGATATCTAAGACTTTTTTTTTATTTTTCAACAACGCTTTTCTTTACAATAAATGTCAGCATAAATTAAATGTGTTTATAGCAAAATTAAAAAAAAGCTTGATAAGCGCATGGACATTCCGGAATGTTTAACAACAGACTCTTTTATTCGTTTCTCTCCCCCGCATTCTCAATTTTAAAATGTAATATCATTTTAAACTTATACGTAGAATATTTTTGTGAAATTTCTTTTGGCCAGGGCTATCAAAGTAAAGTATTTGCGAAATATTTCAAGAGATTAAGATAGTTTTTCTTTACTACGTTATGCTGAGAAATATGTTTATATTAAGATATCTTTGTATTAGGTCCACAAGAGGTGAAAAGTTGTTCAGTGGAAGTCAAATTGTTGAATGGGCTGTAATAATCGTACTATGGCAATCACACTGATTTGACAATTCTGGAGTCACATTTTACATTATGTTTTTTATATTTATATTTTCCAAAAAAACCTTACAAAATATCAATTTTAGTAATCTCCTTACTTTACGGGTTGCAATTCAGATTTTTAGGTTTGGTTTAGGTTTTCGATTTAGGCAAGATTATAGAAACTTCAAAACGGGTAAATTTCATCTCTGAAAGCTCCACTTGAAATACAACAGTTGTCATTAGAAGTGAAATATATGAGTGTAGCACTTTATAAGAACTTCATATAAATCAAAGAATTTACTTTATTTTTTTTGCGTCTTTTATCGCTTTGGCTGTTTCTGATGGTGGTCGTTTATGTAAAGACGTTTATTTCCACTACATGCAGCTTGTTGAAGTAAGTTTGAGCCACTTCCAAATGTTCCAAATGTTTTATTCCCATACTTAGGTCACAGTAACTACAAAGAAGCGCATTGCAATGACGGTTTGTTCTCAAATTATATCTCGTTTTCGACAAGATATGAGTATATTTCTAATCATATATATTTTCCCTCTTGGTGAGCATTAAGCTATCGTCCCTTATACTTACTAATTTGCTTTTTCATATTTTTAATTTGCATTTAAAATTTGCTACCTTAAATCTAGTTCCGTATTAATGCCGTTTAAACTGAATTGGTTAGAAAGGCGGCAGAGCAAAAAAGCTAAAAAAATTGCTCCACTTTTAATTGCACAGTTTAACGAGTTTGAAGTGTTTAGTGTTTTCGTGCAACTTCCATACCTTTGGGGGAAACTCAAAGTGTGGGAAAGTTGCACTCACCAACAGCTTAACATTTGAATTAAATAAAACTCACAGCGATTTCATGTTGCTGGTGGCTAAACTTTAGAGTGATTGAACTGTGAGTCTTTTTCTGTGTTGCTTTTTCTCACTCGGTTTTTTCTCTAAACTAAATACTTGGTTAACAGTGCTTAATCGATTTTAATAACACACAACATGCAGAACCCAGAAAATAATACTTTTGTTCTGGCATTTAACACCACATGCTGAGTTGATTCTATAACATATGAAACACATGAATTTGCGGGAATGATATTTTGCAGAAAAAAAAGTTATTCACACAATAAGGCAAGGATTTCAATACAATTTATTGAAAAAATGCTAAAATTTAATTACTTGCACATAGGATATATGAGGCATAGAAAAATATATTAAACATCCACACATTTTTGTGAATCCTTTAATTTATAAGAGAAAACAAAAACTATAATTTAATGAAAGAGTATCAATATTACTCTTCTACTGTGAATGTTTTTGATTTTGTTAGCATATTCTTCATTGGGGTGGTGCCGGAAGTGCCTAAAACAGACACTGAATTTTGAATAGTTTTTAATTTGTTAAGTAACGATTTAGGAGCATACCCGTAAATTGGGAGACAGTCATCGATTTTGGACATAAGTATGAACTTGAGCGCATGGATTAATTAGGAAGTACTGTAATTATATTTTCTATTTGAAAGGTTTTTAATTATTCCGTTTTTTTTTTTTTTTTGATAGATCAAATGCGATATTAGTAATGTGAGAACTCTAGTTGTATCTCTTGTTAAATTGACAAAATATTAACTTCGTTTTGAGGCACATTATACGAAAGTCAATATCAATCAGTAAAGCTGTTCGAATAGCGCAATTATGCCAGCGGTCCAAAAGCCATCCGACCTTACAAAGAAGACACAAAAAAGTTGCGAAATAATTTTCTTTATTTCTCAACATAATCTCCTTTTAGTTCGATACACTTTTTCCAGCGAGAGTCAATAGCTATAGTCAGAACTGTCAAACTCTTTAATATAGTCATCAACCGCAGATTTCACCTTTTCATTGTTGGCAAAACTTTTACCACCGAGGCATTTTTTCAAGCTTGGAAATAGAAAATAGTCTAATGGATGAAAATCTGGCGAATATGGTGCGTGATAAAGCAATTCGAACTTTAATTCATTACTTTTGACCACTAAAATAGTGGATGTGTGAATTGTAGCATTGTCTTGAATTAAATAGCACTTTCCTTTTCGTTAAATGCGGCCTTTTTCCCGTAATTTCATCACTGAAACGTTACAATTAATTAGCGTGATATTTGCCGTTAACGGTGTTTCCTTTCTAAAGATAATCAATAATTATAATCCCATACGCATTCAAAGAAACAGACGGCTTGACTTTTCTCTCAGATCGAACCGTCTTTGCCTTGTTTGGACACAATTTTCCCATTAGAGTCCACTGTTTTGACTGGTCCTTTGTCTCCGATGTGAAAAGGTAGACCCATGTCTTATCAACGCTGTAAACAAAAGTTGAGACATCTTCACGACATGATTTTTGCTCTATTGAAAGCAAGCGCGGCACCCATTTTGCGCACAGTTTACTCATCTTCAAATCTTCGTTCAATATACGACGTAAAACATTTTTTGAAATGCCGATCATTTCAACTAGCTTACGCACAGCCGCCTCGGGCGACGATCATTCAATACCATTTTGTAGATTTTCTTTGCTTTTCTGGCAACTGTACTTGGCCTGAATTATTCGCCCTCTACGGTGTTCGGTGGCAGCTCGTACGCCCTTGTTTAAACTCTGCTACCCAACATTTTACAGTCAAAAACGTAGTATCAGACTCCCTCAAACAAAATACTAGCTCTGCTTTAATATTGGCTAGACTGAGACTTTTTAAATAGATATACAGGGTTGCCCATATTCGACGGACCCATCTGGCAACGCCATAACTTTTGACAGAGATGTCAGATCGCTTAATGACATACCGCGTTTGAAGCGTCAGTCCAAGCAGATTTTTACCATGGAACAATACACGCCACGCGAGCGCTCTGAAATAGTTGAAATTTACATTCAACAGAAGAAGTCAATTGCGAAAACTCAACGTGCTTTTAAAATATTAAAAAATGTGAGAAGTGCGCCTTCTAAGAACCCCATTAAGCGTTTATACGAAAAATTTTTGACTGGTGAGGCTTTTTCTAATCCGAAGAGGCCAAATAAAAGTTGACCAAGGCGATCGGCCGAGAATATCGCTGCCGTACGAGCCAGTGTTGAGAGGTCCCCAAGAACATCCCAAAAACGCCGTTCTCAGCAGTTGGGCATGGCTCGGTCCACTTTACAACGGATTATTCGCGTTGATTTGCATTTGTTCCCGTACAAAATTCAATTGACGCAAAGATTGTTGCCTGCGGACAAGCCTCGTCGATTGGAATGGGCCCAACGAGTCATCGAAATGGCCGATGATGACGAGCAATTTTGGAACAAAATTATCATGTCCGATGAAGCCCATTTCACATTGAATGGGACCGTAAATAAGCAAAATTGCCGTATTTACGCCACTGAAAATCCTCAGGAGATTCAAGAATTGCCTCTTCATGACGAAAAAGTCACAGTTTGGTGCGGCGTTAGTGCGAAAACGGTCATTGGGCCGTTTTTCTTCCAAAACGAAAATGGCCATGCTGTTACCATCAACCAGGAGCGTTATCGCGACATGATGACCAATTTTGTGATGCCAATTATTCGTCGAAAGTGTATGAGGCAGTTCTGGTTTCAACAAGACGGCGCTCCACCGCACACAAGTCGCATAACAATCGATTTTCTAAAGAATTTGTTTCCGGGCCGTTTGATGTCGAAAAGTGGTGATTTGGACTGGCCACCGCGTTCGCCCGATTTGACGTCCGCTGACTTCTTCTTGTGGTGACATTTGAAGTCAAAGGTTTACGTTAGCAAGCCAAGGACCGTAGAAGAGCTCAAGGACAACAGTCGTGAAGAAATAGCCGCTATTCCAGCCGAAATGTTGGCGAAAACGATGGAAAATGCTGCAAAAAGGGCACAATACGCCATCAACGCCAGAGGCGGCCATTTGAGAGATATCATATTCAAAAATTGATGTAAACAAATCTACTTGGAACAAATTAAATGAATAAGATTGCCAACCGCCAAATTTTTATTTTTTTCTTTGATTTTTTTTTTAAAAACATGGGTCCGTCGAATATGGGCAACCCTGTATTGAATTACGTAACGGCGACCAATTTTTTCCATGTTTAAAAATTCACTGAGATCGTTTATTTTTGATTGCTCGAGTAAAAATACTAAACCACATGGCACCTTGAAACTTAAAACATTTTTTTTATAAGGTTGCCAATTTTCACCAAAATACTTTTTGTCAAACTACTGACATCATCTATACGTCAGGTCGGCTAGTTTTGACCGCCATCGTAATTGAAATTTCTAAAAAAAGCTGCCTAAAATAAAGTAATCCCTGATAAATGCGAGCCTTTTGTTAGTAGTTTTCTCTTCACTTTTTGATTTTAATAACTTCCAACTTGGCTTGCGCTTTGAATGTTTATGGCAAAATAAGTTGTGTCCTGTGAAATAAATAGAGCAGTATTTCAACTGACGCCACAACATCTCAACTAAATTCAACATCGTCTTAGTTCTACTTCTACATTGATTCATTTTTGTCCTCTCACCTAACATCTCAACTAAATTCAGCATCTTTTTAGTTCTGCTTTTCCTCTACATTGATTCATATTTTTTCCTCTTCCTTGTTGGCAAAAATATGTTCTACAGATCCAACTAGAGGGATGCTATGACACTACTGCTGATACTACTTTCAAATAGTGTTCAAGTTTACACTTACAGAATTAATTAAGGACCAGTGGCTAATTACTTCTTCATAAACTTTACATTTCCAATTAAAACGCAGGCAAAGCAATTGAGTGCAAGTTGAGAAAAATAATTTCTGTATTTGAGATACGATTTGATCTAATGGCTGCAGAAAAAGTTGTTATTTCGAGTGTGACATGACTTTCTCCTATAACAATTCCTACAGACAGTTGTTTGAAGTACTTACCTCTGGTAAGGATGTTAAAAATCAAAGAATTTTTTCCAATAAGTATCCGTAACCATATAATAATGATTAAGGCGTGGAGTCTTGTTGATTGGGTGAAAGGGTAAGGGTAAAATGAATTAGAATGCGTCCAATAAAATGACCATAAATCATTAAAAATTGTACAACAAATTCTTAAATTGTACTGGTTTAGCGTATGCTGTTAAAGTGCATATTGTGCAAATATGTTAACCTTAAAATGGTCTCAAACAACGCAATAAACTACAAATCTTTTATGAACTTTGCAGAGAATACAACAGCTGATTTGATAAACATTCTTTTTACGTATTTTAGAGCAAATTTACTTATTTATACCTGTTATAACTTCAGGTTTAATAACGAGTGGCGCAATAGAACGTGCATATTTAAAAAATAGATTAAAAAATAAATACAAAAGGTATGGTTAAAATAAATCTAAGGCATTGTAAAGTAATAAATGGAGTTTATTTTTTAAAAATAACATCATCTAAATGGTGACCCTCTCTACGACGGCACTCCTCTAACCGCAAACGAAAATTATTGAAAACTTTCTTCAGTAATACTGGTGTAATGGCTGCCATTTCACCACGGATATTCTCCTTGAGCTGAACGATGTTTCTTGGGTTATTACTGTAGACTTTGTGTTTGAGGTATTCCCACAAAAAAAAGTCAAGAGGCGTCAAGTCTGGACTACGTGGGGGCCATGGGATATCACCTCTTTTCGAAATCAGTCTGCCAGGGAACATCTGCTTCACCACCGCCATGGAGTCATTTGATGTGTGACAGGTAGCTCCATCTTGTTGGAATCAATTTCTGGAATTCACTATTCTTGAACTTTCAATTTCTGGAGCCAAAAATCCGTCCAACATCTCAACATAGCGTTCCGTATTAACAGTGACGTTTTGGCCCCGCGCATTTTCGAAGAAAAAAGGACCAATTATTCCTCTGCCAGAGATTGCTGCCCATACTGTCACCTTAGGACTATGCAATGGTTTCTGGTGTTTGATTTTGGGATTTTCACTGTTCCAGTAACGACAATTTTGACGGTTTACAAACCCATTCATAAGGAAATGAGCCTCGTCAGAGAAAAGGATATTGTCAAAATTGGAAAATCGATTAAGTCAGACTCTTTGCTATGAAATCAGACTCTTTCAATTCTTGTGTTAAATGCAGTTTAAGATCCAATGTTAAAATTCGTTGCAAACTTTGTAGCTATAATTGTAAGACAGACGATCTCTTGCGAGTCGACATTTGTGGATTTCCTCGTACTGACTCCATAACTCTCTCAACATTGTCTTCGGTCCTAGATGTTCTTGGGCGACCATTTGCTTGTGGTTTAAATGAGCTTCACTAATTCGCCGTAGTCCATATTCAGCACAATATAGTCGCCTAGTAGCAATATATGAACGAGAGTTCTCGTAAAATGCGCGCACGCAAAATGCGCGACGCTTCCCGTCGAAGTGATTTATAGCGACTAAAATTCCATGAGCCAGTCAAAAAAAGATGATGCAATATGCACGTTCTATTGCACCACCCTGTAAAATATGGCTTTTGAAAATTTAAAATAAGTCGGAAATTTGGTTCATTAGACGAGAAAAGGAAGAGGTTTACTATTGGTAAATTAGAGCGAACTTAAACTGCACTATACTCTTGACTATCTTACTGTCACACTTAACTATCGTTATTTAAGCTGCGCTCACTTCGACGCGTCTGACGAACACTTCGGGTAATCAAGTAATCGACAATTCTGGTAAACGCTTCTGAAACTATTACGTTCGGAAACATGGTTAGACAGTAGGTCCCGTTTAGTGAATCTAAAACTAAAATGCATGTAATCTTATTGAATGTGAGAACTGACACATTTGTGCTTTGTAAAGGTCTGTCAGAAAAGACGCCATGACTCTTTGAATTAACACTCGACTAAAACTGAAACCGAAAATCGGCAAATAATTTTTTCCCCGAAAAAAAGTTGTTAAATCGTTTGCCTTTTTCCTTCTGGAACTCAGGTTCCAATTCACTATCGGCGATTTGGGAGGAGCTTAAGATCAATTGAGAAGGTTGAAAAACCAGGAGATCTGAATTCCTATTCGTACTCGGAATTTCACTGACTTCTCCCAAAGTCTATATATATATATATATATATTTATATTTTTATATTATATATAAAATATATTTTTTGGAAAAAAGAGGTGAGGGATTTAAGACTTACATTATTTATTCGTAAGCTGAGGGCGGCTTGCGACATGGTCCTGGTGGTTGTTGAACAGCAAAGAGACCCGTTCCCTTGCCGACCACAACCACGAAACCTCCGTGCACCGCTGGGATGCCACCTATGCATCACAAATAGTGGGTTTCTTTCAATTTCATGGTTGGATAGGTGGGCTTTTACATCATCTAACAATAGTATTCAATTCATCTAACAATGAAATTCAATTTAAGTTAACAGTAGTTGTTCAAATAATTCATTTTAATTCATTTTTAAACTAATTCATTAATTAAATCAGAGATAATTATATTGAACAAAAGTTTTCTTTTTAATTGTCACTTTTGAATAACCGGTTCAACCTTCCGAAAAGTGTGTTTGTGTTCAACAATTTGAACCGAAAAAAATTTGTAAAAATAATCGGAAATTATTTCTGAACAATTCCGTATTCAGATAGTCATGTTGCAGGCAATTTTGTGATGAAGCTACACTGTCGAAGTTATTATAAAGGGCATAATTTTCAAATTGCTTTGGTAAAACTATAAATTTTTAACTAGCTTCTTGCATTGAACGTCCTTAACGGACATTGACAAATTTGTGTAGCCTCAAAAATTATTGTCTTATTTAAAATGTTCATACTTAAGACACAATCAATATAATCGCATTAACAAAATATATTTTTATCATTACCTTACAAGTTTAAATACTTGAATTTCTTAAAATTATAATGTAAAAATAAATTTCTTGAAGAAAACTAATAATCAAAATCAAATTTTACTACTTTTTACTATCGGTATTATTATTTAAAAAAATTTTGCAAACGACATTTTATGGGGCCCAGCCAATTATACTTTAAAAAAGTACGAAGAATTTTGAAAAATCAATTTTTGGGGCGCGTCTGATATTTGAAGGAACATGGATGCCAATTGTTATGACTTCAGCTTATTGTGTTTCAGATCAGCGTGATCCGAAAGGTGAATATTTTTATACTAGATTGTCCGTTACAGCATGACTTTAAATAACATTCTTGAATGGGTTACATATTTTGCATAAACATCGAAGTGTTTAATATTTTAAAATATTCGTATATTTGACTTCATGTTATCACTGAAAACTCTGCGAAATTTCCACCAAATAAAAATGCACGTTTACGCTTCGATCACAATGCACTTAACTATTCTGAACTATTATCTGATTTATTCTTTTGAACTAAGCCTTAAAACTAATGCCCACGTTTACACTTCGATCACAATGCATTTAACTATTCTGAACTATTATCTGATTTATTCTTTTGAACTAAGCCTTAAAACTAATGCCCAAAGCTAACTGATTTTGTAAGCTATTCGATAAGCATTTAATCGAATCAGACTAATAGGAGAACTTGCAACTTTTTCACATCCAAATTAACAACCTACATTCGGACTAGGCCAGTCAATGGCATACAATCGTGACAGTCTCAATACTGGATTTAGTTATCACCCACAAACAATAAAGTCAACAGTGATTTCATCATATTCTTTTACTTGTATTTCCTTCTACTCCCTTTGTGCTCCAAACAAAAATTCATAGTCCTTGTTGGCCTGCTGTGATTTTCCTATTCATTTCCATATTTCTATTATTTTTACATTTGTCACTGCTATTTGCTTAGTCAAACCAGCCATTATTTCACGTTCCTTTTCTTTGTTCAACATGGCAAAGACCAACGTGGTGGTGACACTAAAATCTAAAGTCATGCTGAGAGGGGGTGATCACATAACAGGCAGTTTTGTATACAGCAAGAATGTACAAATATTCGTAAACTATTTTGGGACGATGTCAACGAAATGTTAAAAACCATTTTGATAAATTTGTTTATTGGCAATGAATAGAAGTGGTCTAATTTTGATAAGAAAGCAGTCAAAATAAAGATATGATGTTAAGGAATGAAATTGGTTGGAAAATAGTTTGATGCAGAAATGAAATCAGTTAGTGAATGTCTACTAGAAATTAGATATAAGTATTATTTCGCAATTGTCAAAGGAAACGTTCATGTCTGCTATAATATAACTAACTGATTAACAAGTTAGATTTTATTTACGTTACAGAGATAATTCATTCATTTTGTGAAATTTAATAATTGAAATAAATTTGTACTGGAGTAGAGCACGAAACTGGCTATGGAAGTTAGCGGGGTAGCGATGAAGGCGGAGAAGCCAGTTCCGAGTACCAGGAAGGGTGGGGTTGGATGAGAAATTACCTGGTTGTGAGATTTAGATAAATCTTTCAAGTAGTGGATTTCGTACTTAGGGAAATGTCTCTGCCTGTGGGAAGAGAAAATTGTCTTGAACATATAATTTCTCAAAGTACAAGAGAAATTACATGCAAGTTGCGGATTGTAAAGAAATAGTTTGAGATAAAAAAAACCAAATGAATTAATTACAATTCAAGATGTTTTATTTTTAGAGTAGAGAAGTGTTCACCAGTAGGCTTATAAAAGTTAAGTGGCCGATATTGGTTCCACGAACTTGCCACGAAGCTTAGCAATGTTAGATTTTAGATTCTGGATAATTCACAATAATTTCATTTATAAAGTTAAGTTGGCAATTCATTTACGTATATAGTACATTTGTGTACTTTATGGATAAAAATTCAAGACAATTTTTTTTCTAGAATAGTTAGTAATAAGTTTTATCTTATAAATCAATTAAATATAAACGCTGTAAGTTTGGACAAAATTTTTTTGCTTTAATTTGTCTAATGAACAGTTAAAGATTTATTGTTTTCATACCCACACATATGTAATGACCGTATAATGATTACAGTGGGAAGATGAAATTTTAGCACAATTTCAAAATTAACTTAACATTATAATTTTCCTTAAGGAATTTCCAATACTATGATTACTTTTACCAGAGGAGGACACATGTCTTCAATTGATTCTTTAGTTAACAAAACATCATAGTCTGTTCAGAAGCTTTATTGATATTGATGTCCAAGGTGTACTCATACTTTTCGCAATTAATGCCTCTCTGAAACATATTCCTTAAATTCCCTAAATTCCGTAAATTTGCTATTATTAGCAACATTACCACTATTAGCATATTGAATACGTAGACATATTTAGATAATTTTGTGGGAAATCTCAGCCATTGTTTATTTTGTGGCTTCTCTTAAGTTATGTACAGACATAGTAATTTAAAATTCTTCATTCGTGAAATGAAATCAATGGGAAACCACTTATCTCAGAAGATAATTTGTTAAATTAAGTGTGGTTACTTTTAAAACCAATAAATGTGGGCTAACTTTCAAACTTTCAAACTTAACTAATTTAATCAAGATTTTTTGGTTGTAAAATAATTGTCGGCTAAAGATCATGAACCGTCGATGGATATAATAATAAAATAAGTTGAAATAATATGAATGAAAGGGTTTCACTAAGCGAATGATAATGATTAGTTGTATAAATTACGTTTATACAGGGTGAGCCATAAGGGTGTTGGCGGTTTAAATATTCAATTAAAAAAAAAAACTACGAAACATAAAAAAAAAATATATTTGTATTTTTAAAAGGTAGAAGCATGGGAATTTTTAAGACTTTAAGACTTTAAGACTAAATAATGTTGTCCAAATGGCTTCCCTTGGCTGCTTGACACTCTTGGAACCGAAGTCGCAAATTTTGGAAAACTCGTTGAAAAGTTGTTCTCGGTATTTTGTTACTTTCCTGAATAATGTTCCTCTTCAACTGCTCTAAATTGGTCGGATTATTCTCGTAGACTACCGATTTGAGGTAGCCCCATAGAAAATAATCGCATGGAGAGAGATCGGGGCTACGTGGGGACCATTCAATATCCCCCCTTTTCGAAATGAGTTTTCCAGGAAAAACATTTTTCAGCAGCTCTATGGACACCCTAGCCGTATGACATGTGGCCCCATCCTGTTGAAACCACATCCTCGAGGTATTGCCTTGAAGTTCTTGCAAAGCTGGCACCAAAAAGTCTGCTAGCATGTTGCAATAATTGTTCGCTCTAACCGTCATCGCATGCCCTCTTTCGTCCTCAAAAAAGTATGGTCCAATAATACCGGTTGACGTTATCCCAGCCCACACGACAAGCTTAGGGCTGTGAAGTGGACGTTCATGCAAGCGTCGGGGATTAGTCTCGGACCAGAACCGACAATTTTGCTTGTTCACATGGCCATTAAGGTGAAAATTGGCCTCATCACTAAAAATCACGTTGTTGAAATTGTTGAACCGCTCTAGCATCAAATTGGCAAAGTTAAGTCGGTTATTGGCATTATCGGGTTTTAATTCTTGGACTATCTGAATCTTATAAGCCTTCAAATGCAAATCACGTTTCAAAATTCGTCGTAAAGTTGTTCTTTTGACATCCAAAGACTGACTTCTCTTACGTGTTGACTGTTGCGGATTTCGCTGAACTGAAACACGAACACGCTCCACAATGTCGGCTGATCTTGCAGAAACTGGGCGACCACGAACCGTAATTGGTACTGTTGAGCCGGTAGTTTCGAACATTCTGATCCATTTTCGTATCACATTGGCGCTTGGAACTTCACTTAAATCGTGTAAACCGTGTTCATGCCGATACAAACGTCGTGCAGTAATCACTGATTTATTGTTTTCGTAATATGCTCGAACACAAAATGCACGCTGCACTCCCGTGTACGGCTCCATGGCGACTAAATTTCCAGGAAGCGGCGCAGCGAACAACATATCCCCCCGCCACCCCGCGCCGCGCGTTACCGAGAAATTGAGGAATTAAATCGCCAACACTCATATGGCCCACCCTGTGTTTATGGAAGGTTTATCGTAGTCAAAACATTGTTCAAACCTTTAATAAACGGTTATGAATAAGACCCAAGGCTCTTAAAAAAATTCTTCTCCTAAAAGCTATATATTTTATTTCCTTTAAGACTCGAGATTGCTTTAAATATCAACTATGTGGCATATTTTGTTAAGATGTGGAAAAATATTTGTATAAATATTTTCCTTGAAATATTTAGGAAGCTGTCGTATTCGAATTAATCTCAGTCAATACCACTAAAGATTGATGGTTGTTTTTGCATATATTATAAGTCCTTCCTAGCCACTGGACAAACAGCTTCCAAAAGCAAAGTGGCAATAGTCATCGCTCTTTAAACATATTGCCATTGCAGAACCACTAGAATATTATTAAAACTCCTTTTACCTAAATTCCCTACCATTTTGACATCATTCTTATCGCAGAAAACAAAAAGCATCTATCTTGTTTTTTTCGTTTGTGCATTTATTTTGGTCCCTCCGTAGCCAAGTCAATCTGCCGCGTCGTTAGTGGTCCTATACTGCCGGGTGTCATGTATCCTTTTCATTTAAATCCCTTTGCAACACTTGTATAACTGTATTTTGCCGAAAACCACTCAAATTATACACTCAGTCAGCCGAACACATACACATACACTTACATTAAGAAATGAATGGCTCATCCGCCCCATCTCACTTTCAGCGCAATGTGAAAGGAGGGAATGCGACAAAGATACTGTGGAATATGAACCACAATTTAGTGGCTTATAATGGGCCACCGGGGAGATTATTTTTTTATTTTGCATTCATTTTGCTGCAGGAGATAAGCGAGCTTGACGCGTTAAGACTAAAATTGACATTTTGTACTGTGTTTAGTCAACAACCAGCTCATACATAATAAAAAGGAGAATTTTTAGCGTGTAGATCCTGTAAAGTGAAACTAATTTAACATTTTTATTTAAGCTTAAATTGTTAATGAAAAATACAATAAAACCAGGGCCGAGAATATATATAAGTTGAGGTCTATTGGCCGCATTGCACCTGACTGTTGCACATTCGCAAAAAACTAATTTTTTTGGAATTGGCTCCGATAAGAACGAAAATCTATTTGGCTTTCGATCTTTTCCTATATATTTATAATGCAGATAAGTGTGTTATAATTTGCAGATGTGAACTTTATAGGCTTTACTACTAAAGTTACATTTCATTTTTTCCATGAGCAAGTTCTAAACCAGATTTAAGTTAGATATATACTAGAAATATGGGGTAGGACTTCCCACTCCAGCGTTTTTAGGTAGTTTTTAATGGGCTCTGCGCCTCTGCGTGTAATGTGGACATTTCGCTCGCAGATCTCGGCTAAATCCCATTAATTGAAGTCGATGAAGGCTTCGCTTGGTTTAAACAGCTCGTAATAACTAACACCGACCAAAAACAGAGCATAACCTTCACAGCATGAATATTCGATCTAGGCGACGACGTGGAAGCATTACCGGGCAGCCCCATAACTTTCTTTTATTTAGATTGTTGCAATGAATCCATTTTTCATCACACATCGCAATACGATGAAGAAAACCTTTACTTTTTTGTCCCTAAAGCAGTTTTTCACCGGCGAAAAAACGACGCTCAACGTCCCGTGGCTTCGGCTCATAAGGAAGCCAAGATATTTGCTTTTGAATCATTCCCAACGTATGCAACCGCTTGGAAACGGCTTGGCGGATAACTTTTAATACTGAAACAAGCTCTACCTGAATTTGACATTTGATGCCCATCAAGAGATGTCGTCAATTCGGTGTCCTCGAAGGTTATTCGTCTTTCTTCACGCGAATGGTCATCAACATCAAAATCGCCGTCTTTAAAGCGACGGAACTAATCCCGACACGTTGTTTCACTTAAAGCAGCATTTGCGTAAACGTTTGAAGCTTTTGATGAGTTTCAGCCGCCGTTTTCTTCGATTGAATTAAGAAAATCAATACTTCTCGCATATGACCATTATTTGGCACAAAACCATACAAATTTACAGAACCAAAAGAATATGACGTCAAAAGAAAATCACTATTGGGTCGAGGCGGTATGTTTACCATATGCCTAAGCTTGACTCATGACATTTAGGTTATGGCAGAATCGACTAGCATTTACAGCTGTCGCCATCTATTGGAACTTAGTTGCGTACATAATATATACTAGAAAGTATTAATTACTATAAGTTTTACCGAATTGTTGGTCCACCTGAGAGCTTTTAAGGACATAAATAAAAAAATAATTAGTTTAAAAATTTCAGTCTGGTAAATTGATTTATATACATATAGAGTTATCCATTTATTGGTTTCAAAACCACCGGTCAGGCAAAGCTGTCAGCTGTTAAATACCTGCCATCTGAAGTGTTATTTAGTTAGTGGAAAGGTTTTCCAGTCATTAATATGAATTGCTTAGCAACCGAAGAATGCGTAAAAATATTTAAAATTTACTACAAAAGTGGTGATTCAAACGTGGGCTTTCAATCGAACAAAATTTTCTTCGACGATGAAGATCATTTCTAACCCGACAATCACGTCAACAGGCAAAATTGTCAGATATGGAGCCCGAAGAATCCAGAAGTGATTGTGGAAAAGCCATCGCATTTGGAAGAAGTGGCTGTTTGGTGGCCATTATGGTGTTGTGACTACAGTAGGAATCTACTGCATCTCTTAGTTGAGGTTGGAGGATTTTAGGTACTCGGCTGCGCCAATTATGTTGGGTGTGTGTTTAGTATTTTATAATGTTTTCGGGGACGCGTAACACCTCTAAGGTGATGCTTGTTAGCGTATTTTAACGAAGGCGTGAACTCGCGCTCTTAAAGCAGTGCTCTGTGGCATTTATGAGGGTTTTATTCAACTGTAAGGAAAAAAGCTAAACTCCCTGCAGATGGGCATTTTCCCTTTTACTGATGCACCCTTGGAATATCACCTTTATTTACAATTTTAGGGGAACAACTAAGTTCTAACTGTTTGTCAATAGATGGCACCAACTCTAAGTGCTAGTCGATTCTGCCATAACCTAAGCGTTATGAGCCAATTTAGGCATATGGCAACCAGACCGTCTTGACACGATAGTGATTTTCTTTTGACGTCTTATTCTTTAAATTTTTTATACAATCGTCATATGCTGGAAGTATTGATGTTCTTTCTTCAATCGAAAAAACAGAAGTTGAAGTTCATCGAGAGTTTCAAAACGTTTATGAAGATGCTGCTTTAAGTGATGTTAAAAATCGTTTTTTTTTTTGTCTGTGAACAAGTGCTTCTGCGACAAAAAAGAAACCGTCTTCTTCATCGTTTTGTAACAGTTAACAAAAAAGGGATTTATTACAGCAATCAAAAAAAAAGAAAGTCATGGTGGTTGTCCAGTCAAGCTTCTACGTCATCGCCTCGGCCGAGTATTCACGCTGCAAAAGTTATACTTTGTATTTGGTGGGACCAGGTTGGTGTTATTTATTACGAGCGGTTGAAACAGAGCGAAACCATCAACGGTGATTGGCACCGACTTCAAATAATGCGATTGGGTTGAGCTCTGCGCCACAATACGGTGAGAGGTACGAAAAAGTAATTTTTCAGCACGACAACGCTCAGCCTCACATGGCCAAGTTCGTCAAAACCTACGTGGAAACGCTGAAATGGGAAGTCTTACCCCATCTTCCACACATATTCTCCAGATATCGCCCACTCCGATTTTCACTTGTTCAGGTCGATGGCAGACGGTCTGACTGACCAGCAGTTCCATCAATGTAACGACATCAAGGAATGGCTAGATTTGTGGATAAACTCAAAAAGTGAACAATTGTACCGTAGCGGAATTCGAGCTATGCCAGAAAGATGGGAAAAGGTAGTGGCTGGCGATGGACAATACTTTAGATGAATCTTTTGTAAACATGTTTTCAAAATAAAGTTGAATTTTAGTAAAAAAAAAAAAAAAAAAAAAACAGCGAGCACCTAGTTGCACATCTAATATATAAAATCCTTACCTACCCTAAGCGCTATTTGGCTATGCCATGAATGACTGAAAACAGAAAGGAATTCTTGCTGATCAAACAGAACCTCAATCGGCAATTACTTAATATAGCTGTGAATTCACAGTTCTAACGCCCAGACCACTAAGCAAAAAAATGAATTAAAAAGTAAAGTCACAATTCCACGTTAATAAGCATAAGAACAACTGGAATAATAGTCAACTCGTGTTGCACTTACTGTCAATTGCTGTGAGTCGTCCAACACTAATGGTGTCACCAAAATGTATTATTAACTTAAACAATGCAATATAAAAAATTCTGTACCATATAAGTTTAAATCATATCAATGCTCTGGAGATGTCATTGGGCCTTATTTTTTCGAAAACTATCTCAAGAGGATGCACTTCTTCAATCAATCCAGATTCGATCATTTAAATGATATTGTAATATTTCGTACATAATGACAAAGTCCAAACATTATAGTAAAATCAAAGTTTAATCAAAATCATAGCTTTGCGTGTATTTTATTTCACTTTTGAAACCGTTTGTTATAGTTAATGAATAATATGCCCTCACAACCGGATCCTACAATATATTTTAGAAAGGAAAGTGTGTTAACCGAGCAAAGTGTTGCTTCTAATTTAAATTATTTCCAATTACTTTCAGATTTTATTATATATCCTCCTGCAGATTATCACAAAAACTAACTTGAACTTTTCTGGGTGATCAGGTGGCCAAAACTTTATAAACTAAACTTATTATAATTAAGCTAAAGTGTATTTATGGTAATGCTAACACTATTAAGAGCATACATTTCATTCACACGCATTGTTCTTATTGTTGTCTGCTCTTAAGGCTCTGTTACCTTTTCGCCTTAAGTCTACCACCACAAACACATATTTAGTCATTAATTCGAAAACAACAAATCTTGATTACACTCGTTCAACACACAGTAAACAAAAGAGGAGTTTTAAGCAACCGTTATTGGTTTATAATGGTAAACGCCCTCAATTTGCTAAATTACAGAGTTCATGTTATTGTTTTGTGGGTTATCCTTCGTTGGGCGCTCCAATCGACTCCACTCTAACAGGAGAACACAATAGCGCCTACACTTTCCAGAGTTCATTTACCGCATTTGTTCAATATTTTGTTAGGCTTTTGAATAAGAAGCATTTGCTTACGATAAGCATTTAGGCATAGCAATGAATGCAAGCAAAATTTCTATTTAAAATGTAATAATTGGAGCTAAAAGCCTACATAGGTCATCGTACATTTTGGTGTTGTTTCGAAAGCCCGACGTTGGCTTGCTGAAGTAGATGTATAGTTAATCGTTAATTAAAATAGTTATAACTAAAATATTGCACCATTTAAATTGGATGAAATTTTATAGATGCATAGATTCATCATTTTTGGAATGTATAAAGTAATCCAGCATGCGTATAATAATATTCGAAGAAATAGTTGTTATCATAGAAATATTATTTTTATGAAGAATTGCAAACAATGGAGAAAACTTCCATTCTTTCACTTGATGGTATTGGCCTTCCAAAAAACACCTCATATTTATCTTGATCTACGTCTCACCTGGAAAATCACACTGACTTAAAAATCACTTAAGTGAAATTAAAAATGGCTCAGCTCCACTGGCATTGTTGTCAACCAGTTCACTCTCAGTTTGGAAAATAAAACCACCATCAACAAAACCATATTGAAGCAAACCAGTTGTGGGGAACGGCATCGACTTCTAATATAAATAAGCTGCAAAGAACACAATTAAGAATACTGCGACAAAATTTGGTGCCCCATAGTTTATTAGGAAACATATAAGTTTGGTTATCTCGGAGAGGAACTTGTCGAAAGTCCGTCCGATATATTTAAAACAAGTTTTTTTTGTTTGCGCGTGCTTCTCAAAAGCTACGCGGACCGAACCTTTTATTATCAAAGTCAAAAGTAGAGTGATCACAAAACATTTTCTTCACTTAAAAGTAAACTTAGAATTATTACAAAGCAAATTTTTTGTTTGACTGCTTAGCCCAGTTAAAACTTAAAATTCAAAAAATAAATTCATTTGCTCAAGTCAGACGTTTCCCCGTTGGAAAGACCACAAAATGAAGCGTTTGCATTTATTGCGGCAAATGCAATATCAAAACAATTTTGCAATTTTTAAAGAGAAAAAGAACAGAAAATTAATAGCAACCTACTTTTCAGGTCACTGACCTGCGTCACATTTACTTGGAAAAATATTGATAGTGATGTGTTTGCATTTATCAATGCAGACACAATGCTAGAATAATTTTGTAATTCAAGAGAAAACAAACAATAAAAAAAAGATTAACAATAAAGCGGCCGCCAACTTGTATCGTGTTAACTTATACAAGGAATTAAACATTCTTTATATTTCTGAGAAAATAAGAAAATTAAGTAGGTCATATACATATATCAAAGTTGTCCTATCATTCAAACCCACTCGCTCAAAACCTTCAACATTTTCTCAGTCATATCCGGCTAAGAAAAAAGGACACGCTAGACTTGGTTCGGTGATACAAAACTTGGCTCACCAAACATAATATCCGGCAATGGCAGAGTACTTTTGTTTAAGATTGGATTAAGATTTGAATTCTTATTGTGAATTTTGAAAGAAAGATCAAATAAAGAAAAAATGAATAGAAGGAAATAAAAAGTATCCTGCTCTTAGTTAATTAGGAAAGGAAAGGAAACGTTATTCTAACTCAAATTTAGTTGTAATGAATGGTTAAATTGGTTGTAAGAATAAATTAGGTCGTCCTAAATTCAATTGGACAGATATTCCTACCCCCAGACAGATGTTACTACCAGTGTAGAGTCAAAATAAATCCCTTATTTTTGCATGATATTAAAGACTTTATTGAGTATAAGGTAAGGTAAAATTTTTACTTTGGTTGCTCTGATGCCATTTTACGATTTTATGATTATAATTACATTATGCGCCTCTCATAGAAACCCTCTTACCTACTGGCAAAAGTTGGCATTTTTTTAGCAGCAAAATCATATGCTATAGGCGGGAACGAGTAGTAATTATTTGGTGCCAGGGCCGGGCTATAAGGTGGGTGCACAAAAGACCTCGCAGCCAAACTGCCTAAGCTACTGCTGAGTCATAACAAGTGTGTGTTGCCTGGTGTTGTCCTGACAGAAAACAATGTCCCTCCTGCTGATTAAATCTTTCAATTTCAATTGTTTCTCTCCTTTCAATTATTGATAGTTTAGCTTCGGGTTAACGATTTGGTCGTAAGGAAACAGCTCATAGCACGAGGACAGTCAAAATAAGAGCCAACCTGAAGTACAGGTGATGCCAGTAGTTAAAAAAAATATTTTGGTGAAAAGTAGCAACCTTATAAACATACGTTTTAAGCCGTATGAGCTGCCAAGACGAACAGTGTAGTGGTCAACCAATTGAGGTGTCCACGCAAGATACGGTTAAGAAAATCCACAGAATAGAATTGGCTGAAGCGGCTGTGCGTTAGCTAGAAAAAAATTATGAGGATTTCAAAAATTGCTATACATCGTATATTGACCCAAGATTTGAAGATGAGAAAGCTGTAGGCAGGTTGGGGGCTGCGATTTCTTTCTATGAAGACGTTTCAGTAGAGTGTTTGGCGATGTTTTACCACAAAAAATACGAATTTTTGCGTCGATTTATAACCATGTATAAGACATAGGTCCCACACTTCACACCTGAGACAAAGGAATAGTCAAAACAGTGGAATGAAATGGGAGAACCGTGTTCAAAGAAGGCGAGCATAGTTCCATCTGCAGGCAATATCATGACGTTGTTTTTTTGCACTGCTCATGGGATTGTTTTTGTCGATTACCTTTAGACAGGAGAAATTTGGCGAAAAATAAAGTGTTGTTTTGTCTCTCTATGTGATTACTTTTAGTATTGAAATTATCAAGACAATTGGCTGTTTCGATGGCCAAAATTAATGAATTAAAGTTCGAATTTCTGCATCACGCAACATATTCGCTAGATTTAGCTAATTCAGAGTATTTTCTATTTCCAAACTTGAAAAAAATAGCTCGATAGTAAACGATATGAAAGCAATGAAGAGGTGAAATCTGAGGTTGACGGCTATTTTAAGCAGTTTGACAATAAACAGGTTATAGAAGCTATTTAATACCACTGGGCAAGTGTATGGACAAGTGGCCCAATTTTTATCAGCTGTCACCACATCGATTTAGAAATGGATTGCTTTTGTTACGATTAGGCAGTGGTTTGAAGATGGAATTCTGGCCACGAGTTTTTTTGTTAACTTTTACGCACCGAACATCTTTTTGCAGCCAGTTTTATTTAAGTGGTTCAAAGTGGCTTGTAATCAACGTGTAGCTCCTGGGTAATCAAAATAGCGCCTACATAGCGGTCGAATTTGTTGATTACCATTACTTAATCGGCATTTTCGACAATTTCGCTTCTAGAGCCCAGCATCTTTGCTGCTTAAGTTCATGATGTTTAAGTAACCCATATACCGGACTTCAGCTAACGCGGACATTTAAACGTTTTGCTTATCATTTTTTTTTTTCTTTTAAATACTTGTACATAATTATACACAAATTTTGCTCTACAACCCAAATGGGTACCTACAATAGCACTTCACATATCTTAACCCACTTTTGTTTGAAAGCAAAAAGCAATATAGGGCATAAGCTCTACATGCCTCTAGTGTCTTCATCCACTTTAGTGTCATTGCGTGAATAATTAAAACCCAAAAATTTTTACTGACTTTTCAGGTCTGTCCTGCGGTTGGATTATTTTGTTTGTTTTTTGCATTGCTGCTGCTCTTCTGCGGTTACTCCACTGGGAAATGAACAATTGTGTCATTGCAAATTTAAGAGTGCATTAAAAAAAAAGAAGAGTTCTCTGTTTGAAATTGTGAAACTGAGGAGAAAACGCTTCATTCGCGTCTTTAATGAGTGAACTTAAATGCGCGTACTGCGTGTGTCCCTGCAAAAGTATAAAGAAAAACACACATAAAGGCGAAACGCCAGTGAAAGTGATGTTATTACAATTTTTTGTTTACATTTTCTGCCATTTTGGTTCACGCTGAGCAGTTCTCAGCATGACATCTCAATTCCATTTGCTGCAAAATAACATTTGTTGACACTGTGTTAACAGGGCTGCGTATGAGTGTTGTGATGTTTTGTTGATATAAATCATACGCCACGATGGATTTATTCCGTAACTCGAAATGCCTCAGATTTTTAAGTTTTTTTAGCAGCCATTGCGAAAACAGTTCCAACGAGTGAACAGGCATATTTTAGGCCATGCGCTATAATTTCGACAGGGCAGTAGTGTCGTGGATCATAAACCTAAGCACTGTCAAATAAGCGGGCGTGTTATAAATGTTTGCTCCTCATATATCTGTGGTCACAACCCATAACAGCCTAAGTCTGTTTTTCAATATTTTCAGTACAGGAGTTTAAAGTTTTGAATCTTCACTGAAAATCAGGAGAAGGTGTTTTTTGGGAAACTTTGCTACAGATTCCAAGGAAATGAATTTCTTTGCTTAGTTGTTAACAAAAAATGGTTGTTTATTCTCGCAGTCAAAAGATATTATCGAAAAAGACACTTAGGCTCTTATGAATTGTTGAACGAAAGAAAGTCAAAAAGTTCAAGTTGAGTTAGGCTATTATTCCAGATTAAATAAAAATTTTTTTGTTTGGAGAAAGACCTTAACTCAATTTATGTTTATCAAAAAACGAAATTGTAATTCGGAATAAGAGCTTAACTCAAGTTAGGAAAATAAAATAGTTTCTTTATTTTTTTGGATTAATGACTTAAGTTGATTTAGGCAACTTTAATCCTTTAAAAATGCACGCTAATTGAAATTGTTCCATTCCACATCTGTTATCGACCTCCTTATATTGTTTTTAACTGAAGAATAAATGGTAAAAATGTTCGAAAAATTGAGGAAAATTCAATATTTTTAAATTGTGGCCTGTTTATACCCACGCCTGAGTAAGTTTTTGTCAGCGGTCCATCGGCCAGATTGTTGTCTGTGGGCTACAGCGTTGTGGACGATATACCAATTTGTCGCATATAAATAGGCATCAGAAATGCTCTCTACTAAAACACAAAATTCTGACTTAAACCCCTTTTTTCCATTGAAATAGACAAAATGTCTAACTAGGCTCTCATATCAACACAAGGATTATCCTTTTCGTTGTTATAGTTTATTCCATATCAATTGAGTTTAATCTTGTGTCTGAGTGAGTTTGGAATATGTAGAAGTAAAACAAACTTAAATATGCTTTACTCTCTACAGAAATTATTTGTTTGCCTTTACAGATTGCTTTTCCATGACAATTAACCTTAATTTATGGTTACAGCAAACAGAAGATAACGATAATCTTCATATTGTTTATCCATTTTTTTTTATTTATCTTTTTGACCAAACGCGCTTTAAACTTATAAAGAGAATTTAATTTACACGTGAAAGTAATGGCACTCTAGATTATAGTAAACAATTACATATAAAAGTGCAATGAAATGCTTCAAATGTATATTCTAAGGAGAAGTGCAGGGCACATTTATAAAACACAAACATACTCGGAAAAGAAAGTTGATGGGATTATGCCTCTGCACATATCGCTTCATTTTAATGCGTAGTGAAAGGGTAAAGTGGGCTCTGGAAATGTAAACACATCTCAAACGACGTATTCAAAGCAATCACACGACTGCACACACACACATGCAAAGATAAATAAAAGTGATGACAATTGAAAAAGCTGGCAAGAAATTTAATTAGTTTTGTATGTTGCAACTCAAAATACTCTCATACTTACAAAAAAAAAAAAAAAATTAACCTAAAATAAAAGAATTTTGAAACATTTTCATCGTAAAAATACAGGGTGGCGCAATAGAACGTGCATATTGCATCATCTTTTTTTGCGGGGTAGAAAAGACGCGGGCGGAGGCGCCTACATCGTTGGATTGGCGGGCTCATGGAGTTTTAGTCACTTCGACGGGAAGCGTCGCGCATTTTGCGTGCGCGTATTTTGCGAGAACTCTCGTTCGCATATTGCTACTAGGCGACTATATTGTGCTGAATATGGACTACGGCGAATTAGTGAAGCTCCGAGTGCTAATTTAATTAAAATATGGGTAAAGCGTTTTGAAGAGACCGGTTCAACATTTAAACCACAAGCAAATGGTCGCCCAAGAACATCTAGGACGAAGACAATGTTGAGAGAGTTATGGAGTCAGTACGAGAAAATCCACAAATGTCGACTCGCAAGAGGTCGTCTGTCTTACAATTATCGCGTCGAAGTTTGCAACGAATTTTAACATTGGATGTTAAACTGCATCCATATAAGCTGCATTTAACACAAGAATTGAAAGAGTCTGACTTCATAGCAAGGCTCGCATTTGCTAATGAAATGCTTAATCGATTTTCCAATTTTGACAATATCCTTTTCTCTGACGAGGCTCATTTCCTTATGAATGGGTTCGTAAACCGTCAAAATTGTCGTTACTGGAACAGTGAAAATCCCAAAATCAAACACCAGAAACCATTTCATAGTCCTAAAGTGACAGTATGGGCAGCAATCTCTGGCAGAGGAATAATTGGTCCTTTTTTCTTCGAAAGTGCGCGGGGCCAAAACGACACGGTTAATACGGAACGCTATGTTGAGATGTTGAACGGATTTTTGGCTCCAGAAATTGAAAGTTTAAGAATAGTGAATTCCAGAACTTGGTTCCAACAACATGGAGCTACCTGTCACACATCAAATGACTCCATGGCGGTGGTGAAGCAGATGTTCCCTGGTAGATTGATTTCGAAAAGAGGTGATATCCCATGGCCCCCACGTAGTCCACGCCTGTTGACTTTTTTTTTTTTTTTGGGGATACCTCAAACACAAAGTCTACAGTAATAAGCCAAGAAACATCGTTCAGCTCAAGGAGAATATCCGTGGTGAAATGGCAGCCATTACACCAGTATTACTGAAGAAAGTTTTCAATAATTTTCGTTTGCGGTTAGAGGAGTGCCGTCGTAGAGAGGGTCACCATTTGGATGATGTTATTTTTTAAAAATAAACTCCATTTATTACTATACAATGCCTAAGATTTATATTAACCATACCTTTTGTATTTATTTTTTAATCTATTTTTTAAATATGCACGTTGTATTGCGCCACCCTGTATTTTAGTGAAAAAATGAAAATGAAGTATAGAAATACAGAGCTTTCTATTTAGTACTTCTAAAGCTGTCTCTCAGACAAGGCTATCAACGGTTAAATACCTGTCATCTGATGCGTTATTTATTTAAAGGTTTGCCACTTTCAAATATGGATCTTTTAGTAACAGAAAAACGCAAAAAATTGTTAAAACTTACTATAAAAGTGGTGATTCAAACGAGGGCTTTCAGTTGAACAAAATGTTCTACAGTGATGAAGCTCATTTCTCACTCGGTGGTTACATCAACAAGTAAAATTGTCGCATATGGGGCTCGGAGATACAAGAAGTCGTTGAGGAATAGCCTTTTCAATCGGGAAAATGGGACTGTTTGGTGCGCATTATAATCTGAGGCTGTCAGTGGGTTTTATTTTTCGAAAATGACGCTGGAGGAACCTCAAAGGGATCCACTGCTACAACCAATCCAGACGCTGTCATTTAAACGGCATTGTATTTCGCACGTAAAGGCAGGATCCGAGCTTTATAGTGAATTAAACGTTTCATCGAAATCATAGCTTTGTGTGTATTTTATTTAACTTTACTTTTGAAACTGAAGATTCAAATTCAATATAAAATTTTTTACTCTACATCATAAAAATCTTTACAACGTACTCAAAACAAACCTTTGAAAGTGGTTTTTAATCTAACTATGGATTACCCAAAAGTTTATTTGTTTCAAAAATGTGCTACAAAAATACTTCCTGTAAAAGGCTTATAAAGGGGGTGTCCCAACAAAAACGCAATATTTAAATTTTAATAAAACAGGTATTTAAAAAAAATCGTGAAACTTTATTATATCGTAAAGTACACAGAATGAGGTTATGTATGGAACAACACATCGGGCAGCTGGCCGCTGCGGATTTACTGGCACACACGCGATGTTTTAATGAAATTTTTAATGATTTTCAATTTTGCATAAATGCTGCGGTATTTCTTTTAAGACTTGAGTCGTCGTCGGCTTATTCGCCTAAACCATCGACTTCGAAAAACCCCAAAGAAAAAAGTCTAATGGTGTTCAATCGCACGATCTAGGCGGCAATTCAGGTCTTCAAAACGCGAAATAACACGACCGGGAAATGACTGATGCAGCAATTGAATTGTTTCTCTGGCTGTATGACATGTGGCGCCGTCTTGTTGAAACCACATGCCCTCCACATTCATTTCTTCAATTCTAGGCACGAAAAAACTGGTTATAATTTCACGATACCGAACACCATTGACTGTCTTGCGTTCTTGTTGGGACACCCTTTATAACTATAATGTTTTGCTATTTACGTCTAAAGCTATAAATGGAGATGATGATAATTTTATTAAATTTCGACATCATTATAATAAATCGCAATAAAATACGCGCATTTTATTAACAACATTCCATTAAGATGTTGAATTGAACTGACAAAGCAAAAGGTGGGATTTTCCGGACCCCATGAATAAAGTGATTTACGTAATGATATAAAACAAATTTCTGGAATATCAGATTGCAAACCAAAACTTAAAAAATATTTGCTAGAAAAGATAGAAACACTTCTTTGATTTATGTTTACAAATAAGTAACGGATAAATAAATTTTTTCATTATTGTAAAATTGTATTTTTAAACTTACAAAGTTGTAGTGTTTAAAAATTTCTTGTTATTAAGTAAATTGTAATATTTTGTAATTTGAAGTTTGCCAGTAAGTTTCTACTAAAGCCTTTAAAGCGCAAAGACAAAATAAACATTGTAGATAATTTATTATGAAATAAATAAATAGAATAAAAAAAATCTTTTCTGGTACCGAAGATGACGGAGGTTCACATGAAAGCCCACAAACGATGGGGTAAGTTGGAAAACCTTACTGCAGATTCACGGGCCATCCATCCAACGATGAATGTACAATCGCGGCAAACTAAAAATGGTAAATACTATTCCTCTAATCAATTGTCTTCACAGTGCATACGATTTTCATGTTTTTTCTTTTATTTTGTCGCATTTGGATAATTCTTTCAATAACCATTTCTTCTTCTTAAGGCACAAACTTTAACTACGCATAGCCCAGTAACTTTCAAGAAGTCCACCTAATTATTGAATACATTATTAAAAAAAAAAAAATAAAATAAAAAAAACTACTTACGTCCATTTTGCACTTAACAAACTCAATTAATGGCTCGTCGTAAAAATACATCTCTTCAAAATTTTAATTAATTCGAATTATTCTCCATAGAGAAAAAAGAAGAAAAATCTTAATTTTCTCCAGCACCAGCACTTGGCCGCATTTCTCCAGCATCATGCAATCATAATTGGCGTTGTTAATATCAGTTCTTTTTTTTTATTAATTGATGTCACAGTCAGCTTCTTGTGGTTTAAATTGTTTTGTATTACGTGGGCAGTAAACAGAGTGTTCTAATGTTGAAGTTGCTAAACTTATAAGTGAGTAACATGGTAGGGACTACGACATTTTAAATGCACTGGATGCACTTAAATATAATAGTTTGTGCTGTAGAAACATATCTAACCTAAACTTAAGCTATTTTACTGAAATTTTAATGTCTTTTTTAGAAGGACTTTAATGTTTTCATGAGAAGCTACATGCCAATTGGTCTGACTTTGCTCAAGAAAAGTATTTTTTTTATATTCAATAACATATTTTAAAAAGAATAAAAAACTTTCATATACGGTATGAATTGGCAAAAAAGGCTAGGTGGGCAGGAACACTAGATTTGAGTAAGTAAAAAGTATACTCTTTATTTTCCTTAGTATTAGTTATAGATGTTTATAACAAGTCCCCGATACTTCGTTTCCACGTCCACAGTTTCTACATTTAAAGTAAAACTTAATACACTTAACTTAAACTCTTCTTTATGGAATAAATTAAACTCCGTACACGTTGAGTGGTTGTAAGGCACCAAATCTTTCATTTTACAATTCACTTAGCTACTTATAATACTTAGAAATCTTAACTAACTAATCGTAAAAATAGAAAATGAGGAAAGAAAATGGATTGTGATATATTCGTGTGTTATTTCACCATTATCCATACACTCATGCGGAATACCGCCTAGAAAATTTTACCCCATTCCACGCAAAATTCCTGTGTCTGTCCCACATGTTACTGCGATAAGATTCTCCTGCGTAGCACCATAGGCACAAGTCTGTGGCCACAACCCGTAACAGCCTAACTCGAGTTAGGACACAATTGAGTTATTAGCACCATCGTATTCAGCGTATCTAAATTTATTTGCTCTAAATTTTTCATGTTTGTATCTCTTCTAAGAAGGCAATTAATCCTAAAAAACCTAATAGCTTAAGTTATTTTTCTAAATGACTGTTTTGGCATAACTGCCTAAGTCAATTTAGGATTACAACAAATATAAACATTATTTTTTCATCATTACCTAAATCAACTTAAGTCGTTAATCCAAAAAAATAAAGAAACAATTTTATTTTCCTAACTTGAGTTAAGCTCTTATTCCAAATTACAATTTCGTTTTTCGATAAACATAAATTAAGTTAAGGTCTTTCTCCAAACTTAAAGTTTTTTATTTAATCTGGAATAATAGCCTAACTCAACTTGTACTTTTTGACTTTCTTTCGATCAACAATTCATAAGAGCCTAAGTGTCTTTTTCGATAATATCTTTTGACTGCGAGAATAAACAACTATTTTTTGTTAACAACTAAGTAAAGAAATTCGTTTCCTTGGAATCTGTAGCAAAGTTTTCCAAAAAATACCTTCTCCTGATTTTCAGTGAAGATTCAAAACTTTAAACTCCTGTACTGAAAATATTGAAAAACAGACTTAGGCTGTTATGGGTTGTGACCACAGAAGTGTGTACAGCACATGGGCAAATAGACCTTCAAGAAAAATACATATTTCATTACATCCCATGAACGATGTGATATCTGTAACGTCATAAATTCGAAGAGTCAAGAAACCTCTCTAACTGCTATATTCAAGACAGTACATTTTTCTAGTTTATAACCATAGAGATAACTACAAATCCTGTTTGAAATTATTTCGAAAACTTTCGTACCATATTTATTACTGCGCTGTGAGTCTTTTTGCCAATAATTATGATTCTTAAAGTATACATTTTGTTCCACATCTTGTTGAGCTTCTAACAATTCTAATTTCAGACAACTTGGCTTTCTTTATTGATACTGCAGTTTTTTAGTCTAGAGAATGTCATTTTTTTGTCCTTTCTGGTCTATAGCGTTCCCTTGAAAATTTTTTTTTTTGAAAATTCCTATGATCATTCCGGCAGCAGTCTTCAGACATAGTCTGTCCTCTCTGTCCAGTTTTCTATCCCATCTGTTTCCTGTTTGAATTTGAAAATTTATATTTTTAATATGAATGCATACTTCTAATTTCACGGTTTCTTACATTTGACTCAAAATGGCTGTGCTATTTCTTCTTTGTGAATATTTTAAAAGAGCGAATTTCAGAATACCTCTTGACATTGAGTGTTTATTACCTATGACGCCTGCTCGTTGCAGGGGCACTAGTCGCTAGACTGCAAGGTGTTAAAACAGAGAGTAGGTTAGCTACAAGGTCTGGTCAGAGACCTTTTGTGGTACCTAGGGTGACGAAGGTTCACTCGGACAGGATCTTGAGTACATATTCTTGAGTACATTGTTTATCTGTGCCTTGTAGACCTTTCGTTGGGTATGGTTAGGCAAGAGAATTCCATGTTTACATCACATGGTTGTTGTTCATCGTCGCTGAGCGGAAGAGTTTTAGTGTTTTTATCCATCTCCCACCGGTGAGGATACTGCTTCCTTGCAATGTAATACCGACCGTTCAATCTGGCTGAAGTCTCGGTACTCGCAAGTGTTTAGAAATCTCCCGTCCGTACTCACAATTCGGTAGCAACATAGCTGCTCAGCTCCCACCGGTGAATTAGGGCGGTAGCGTGGAAATCAGGAAGATCCGGGACAGAGTTCTCGCCTGATCATTTGGTGTTGGGCTCTAGTGGGAGCAACACGCGGATTGTTGAATGAAATCAAAATCGCTAGTAGAGTCCTTGAGATCGAATGTGGAGTTGCATTACAGACCATTGTGGTACAGACCCATAAAGTAGCAGATATGGTAAAATAGTTCTCACCTCCTAAAATGGGGATTATGTCCCCCCATAATCAACTTGGTATATTTTTTCTGAAAGAAAGCACTGGCAGTTTCGGCTATCTCAAAGAAGCGCTGAAATCACACTGTACAGGGTTGCCCATATTCGACGGACCCATCTGACAACGCCATAACTTTTGACAGAGATGTCAGATCGCTTAATGACATACCGCGTTTGAAGCGTCAGTCCAAGCAGATTTTTACCATGGAACAATACACGCCACGCGAGCGCTCTGAAATAGTTGAAATTTACATTCAACAGAAGGAGTCAATTGTGAAAACTCAACGTGCTTTTAAAATATTAAAAAATGTGAGAAGTGCGCCTTCTAAGAACACCATTAAGCGTTTATACGAAAAATTTTCGACTGGTGAGGCTCTTTCTAATCCGAAGAGGCCAAATAAAAGTCGACCAAGGCGATCGGCCGAGAATATCGCTGCCGTACGAGCCAGTGTTGAGAGGTCCCCAAGAACATCCCAAAAACGCCGTTCTCAGCAGTTGGGCATGGCTCGGTCCACTTTACAACGGATTATTCGCGTTGTTTTGCATTTGTCATCGAAATGGCCGATGATGACGAGCAATTTTGGAACAAAATTATCATGTCCGATGAAGCCCATTTCACATTGAATGGGACCGTAAATAAGCAAAATTGCCGTATTTACGCCACTGAAAATCCTCAGGAGATTCAAGAATTGCCTCTTCCTGACGAAAAAGTCACAGTTTGGTGCGGCGTTAGTGCGAAAACGGTCATTGGGCCGTTTTTCTTCCAAAACGAAAATGGTCATGCTGTTACCATCAACCAGGAGCGTTATCGCGACATGATGACCAATTTTGTGATGCCAATTATTCGTCGAAAGCGTATGAGGCAGTTCTGGTTTCAACAAGACGGCGCTCCACCGCACACAAGTCGCATAACAATCGATTTTCTGAAGAATTTGTTTCCGGGCCGTTTGATGTCGAAAAGTGGTGATTTGGACTGGCCACCGCGTTCGTCCGATTTGACGCCCGCTGACTTCTTCTTGTGGGGACATTTGAAGTCAAAGGTTTACGTTAACAAGCCAAGGACCGTAGAAGAGCTCAAGGACAACATTCGTGAAGAAATAGCCGCTATTCCGGCCGAAATGTTGGCGAAAACGATGGAAAATGCTGCAAAAAGGGCACAATACGCCATCAACGCCAGAGGCGGCCATTTGAGAGATATCATATTCAAAAATTGATGTAAACAAATCTACTTGGAACAAATTAAATGAATAAGATTGCCAACCGCCAAATTTTTATTTTTTTCTTTGATTTTTTTTTAAAAAACATGGGTCCGTCGAATATGGGCAACCCTGTATTAGGCTCAGTGTGGTAAGGCCTTCATGACGGGACGAAGAAGAATGCATTGATGTTTTAGTCATTTTTTTTTTGAAACGGTCCACATTTTGATCCCTTAATTGTTCGTATTATCGTCAAAAGTACAAATTTGTGAAAATTCGTTTTGATCGAAATCATGTTTTGGTAGACGAATTTACAATTCCAATTTCATGCCTTTAACTTTGTTCCACCTGTTTGGTCTGCTTAAAGTAGGATTTAGTGGTTGTCTCATAATACGAATATTTACATTAATTTCGACAATTCTAGCACAAACTGTTTATCTTAGATGATAGTGTTATTGTTGTTCTCATTCTTTAATTCGTTTATAACTTACTTTATTAGATGAATTTTCACGTTCCATATCTTGTTCTTTATTATTAAGGTCTATGTATTATAAAATTATTATTATCTTTAAAAGTTTATTAAAACCTTTTCAGCTAAATCCAATTTGAATACCCAAAGCAAAAAAAAATAAATTTTTTTACTCGATGCATGTGGCATCTAAGCGCTATTGGCACTAAATAATCTTTTCCACGTATTCTGTTTGAACGAAGAAAAAAAAAAACGTTCATTGATTTGCAATTCGTCGGCGCCGTAGTACTCGATGAACAAGCGATTCATCATACTCTACTGATACGCAAAAGTTTTTGTGGCATCTTTCGTTGGTGGATTTTTTTAGCCATCGTTTTTGTGATTTTGTTTTTTTTTTGTCAGCACTGTTGCTCTTTCCAATTGCAGATATCACTGGGCAGGAATAGAACAAAACAAAAACGAGGGATCAGCAGGCAAATATACAAACATTTCAAAGAAACTTCTCGAGCAGGGTAAAACCCCACAAAACCTAACAAAAACATAGGTTTTGTGTACAATTTTGCACTAAGAACTTAGCTTACTGCACAGATTTTGCAGTTCAAAATGTTTCCCTATTACAGCCACAATATTCCAGAGGAAGAAATGTGCTATTAGGAACAAACACATCATAAGACTCGATTCAAAAATATTGCAATGATAAATTAAAACTTATGGCAGCTCGAACAGCATTAACCGAATTTTATATTTTAACAACCTTAAGCCAAAAGCTGCCTATAATTTTTCTTAAATTATATCACATAACTATTCTATGGAACAAATTTTTCGGGCGAAAGACATTTAATATGGATGTTGATACTTATGTGTCTTGGCAACTACATCAACAGATAAAAAACTAGTGAATTTTATTTGTTATAGCAACACTACACGTTACCTGTTGAGCGTATTGGCCGCTTGTGGTTTGAAGCAAACTAGAAAATGAAATGGAGTTTGGTTTTTTTCTTTTTGCCGCAGAAGTAGATTTTGATATATATTTTTTTCAGTTGGAAATTTAACACTTTCAAAAAAATTTACAACCAGAGACATTCATTTATTGCGTTGTATCTCATTAACATTGGCTAGTTGTGATTTTCCAACCCAATACAAATTAATATCACCGTTGCAATTAAATTCTATTACGCTACACTATTTTAATTGCAACGTAAAACCATGGCTTTCCACAGACTTGTAAACGACACAACAATCTAACTATTGTCAAAATATGAGCGCGCTGTCATTAGCCATTTGTTTGCTACAGCAGCAGGAATTTATTAATACTTCGAGCGATCAATAGGTGTATTTGATTTCTATTGAGCTGGATTTGACCTCGATCTCTTGACTGAAATTTTGTTACTCAGTATTTGATTTCTATTGAGTTGGATTTGTTATTGATCTTTTGACTGAAATTTTGTAACTCATTGCTACAATGGTTGACACTTTTTGCACTTAATATTCACATTTAAAAGAAAAAAAAAAAAAACATTAATTTATTACAACGCAACAAACAGAAACTGAGTTTATTTTTCTCGCTTAATTTTTATTAATTTCTATTAAGTGAAAAAGTCAGTGTTTATTATTCGTTATGTTGAAAAATAAAGAACATTTTTCGCAACTTTTTGTTGTCCCCTTTGTTAAGTCGGCTAGTTTTGAGACCGCCCTTATTACATTTGATGTTATGGAGGTATGAATTAATTTTCCATTAACAATGGTTGGTGGCAATAACACTGTTGCTATTGAGTTGGTTTCGGATAAACTACTTTAACTGTGTGCTTTAGAACTATGAACTTCCAAAGATTTGTAAACGACCCTTGTAAAAAATGAGCGCACTGTCATTAGCCATTGGTTTGCTGTAACAATTTTGCTGTAACATGAATTTGTTAATACCGATCAATCGCTGTATTTTATTTCTATTTAGCCGGATTTGTTGTTGATCTATTGACTGAAATTTTACTATTCACTGCTACAATGTTTGACACATTTTGCACTTAATTATTACACTTAATAAAAAACTATTTATTTATTACAACACCATAAACAAAAAATTTGTTTATTTTTCTCGCTTCAATTTTATTAATTTCAATTAAGTGAAAAAGTCAATGTTAATTACTCGTTTGAGAACGCATAAGACAAGAATAACCAACAAAAAGGTCAAAACCAGAAAGCGTTGAAGGAGGAAATTATATAAAATATTTCAGCCCCACACTTTCCCCCATTACCAACCGACAATATACGGACGCAATTAATTTAATTGCACTGTTGATAATAAACGGCAGAAAATTGTAAGAAAACAAAAGGTTCATAGAGTGTAGTATTGTGTACGATGCCAGACCTGAGGATAACTCATAAGGGGGAACATAATAATTTCATAAAGATGAACATTATAGGAGATATTTCATAAAGACTAACTGAATGAGTTAAAAATGAATTGCACTACAACTCAACTTTATCACAGTGTAAATACAAATGAAAACCTGTTATATTGCAGTTAACGTGCGAAATTCGTTGCTGAAATTTTTGTCAGTTTTGTGCATTCTTCGATGAATTGATATTCCGTTTTGCAGTATTTTAAAATAATATAGAAAAGATCATAAAATTTCTCTAGTTAAAGGGGAATACTGTGAAGCACATTACTCTCTTTTGTGTCATCAATGCAATAGATCACTTTGAAATTGAATCTTCTTGTTCATAGCAATATGATTTATTCCCAAAATATACTAAAATAGATTGTTGTGTCCTTTTTACATGAAAATAAATTTTGGAATATTTGTTTTTGGTATCAGTATTAATAAAAAATCAGATTCCACGTCTGCTTTTAATAACTAACTAAAAAATTTTACCTTTTAGGTAGAAGTATACGACCAGATATGCGAGATGTATTCAAAAAACAAGGTGAAATTTTATTTTTCTCAAAAAATATTTATTTATTCATCATTTTCTATTTTATCTCCTTCAAAGTAGACCCTCTCAGACATAATACAGTTCTGCCAGCAGTTTTTCCAATCCTCGAAGCAGTTCTGATATGCACTTTTTGGTATGTCCTTGAGCTCTATCCGCGATTCGGTTTTTATCTCCTCAATCGTCGCAAAACGCTGTCCTTTCATGGGTCTCTTCAATCTCGGAAAGAGGAAAAAGTCGCAGGGGGCCAAATATGGTGAATACGGTGGCTGAAGCATAATAATGGTGTTGTTTTTGGCCAAATTATCTCTCACAGGCAAAGATGAGTGAGCAGATGCATTATCATGATGCAAAAGCCATGAATTTTTTCCACAATTCCAGGCGTTTTTTCGTATTGCTGAACGCAAACGGCGCATAACTACAAGGTAATACTCTTAATTTACGTTACAACCTTGTGGTAAGAACTTCTGATGCACTACGCCATAGTAATTGAAGAAAACAGTGAGCAAAACCTTGACATTTAGTCAAACTTAGCGTACTTTTTTGGTCTTGGATCTTCTGGACTATTCCATTGGGACGATTGGGCTTTCGATGTCATAATCATATACCCATGATTCGTTAACAGTTATGACACTTTTAAGCAAATCTGGATCATCGTTGATCGTCATTCAACAATTCCTGAGCGATGCTCATGCGACGTTGTTTTTGGTCAAAATTCAGCAGTTTTGGCACGAACTGCACTGCCACACGTTTCATGACCAAAATTGGCATGGCATGAACCAACCGATATGCCAACATCCTCAGCAGTTTCTCTAATTGTGATTCGATGATTCTCCATAACAATTTTCTTCACATTCTCAACATTTTCATCAGTTGTTGATGTGCCGGGGCGTCCAGAGCGAGCGTCGTCATTCACATCTTCCCGACCTTCTGTGAAAAGCTTGTACCACTTGTAAACATTTTTTTAACTCAGAGTACTCTCACCGTATGCCACTGTCAACATTTCAAGTGTTTTTGAGCTCTTAATTCCATTTTTTATACAAAATTTGATGCAACTTCCTGGATCCATTTTTTTCGATAGCAGAAAATCGCCGAACACGCAAAGCACGTGTCATATTTATGCCTCTCACAAACAAACTAGTGATGCTATATATAGGTAGATAAACATATCAACATATCTTCCGGACGAGTGTACCAACATACAAAAAACAAAAAATAATAATTATCAAAAGTCGAATGTACGTTTCCCGCGAAATGTTAAAATTTACCTTATTCTTTGGACACACCTCGTACTCTTATGTTCAAAGGATGACAGGCAAATTCGTGAAGCGATTTTTAAAAAGGACTGAAGAAATTAAAATATGTTAAAATAGTCAAAACGTTAATTACGTCATCGTAACAAGCGCCTGTAAACAGTTTAAATAATACAGATGGTTCAAATAAATAAATAGTTTAAATAGTTTAATAAATAAATAGTTTAAATAATACAGGTGGTTCAAATATGTCTACTTAGTTCGAATGTTTGAAAGTAAAAAGTTTTAGCAACAATAGCCATAAATGTCAATTGTTAAGATGCATTATACAATAAGACATTATTCATTGATGGAAAATAGAAGGAATGAATATCCTCGAATATCCTCAAAAAAAAAAAAAAAAAAAAAAATAAAAAAAAATAAAATAAAAAAATAAAATAATAATAATAATAATAATAAATCATATTGATAAATAGTTATTTTCAGTTTTAGCGATATTTAGTGGTTACTCTTTGTTTACTTTGATGCTTTAATTTCAATTTGTGGTAAACAATTTGGTTATGAAAATAGTTGCAGTTATTCAATTAAGTTGAAATTGCCAATAATGTACCACCACCAAGAGTACAACATAATACAACTATCTCTTTTGTGTTTCACGTAATACTAAACTACATATGATTGCCACTATTTTAATTGAATGGAATATAGAAGGCAATGTTTATGATTTAATTATATCTAAACGCCTCATGTGCCTGTTGCTTTATGTGACTGTCGAATTAAATTGTTGGGTGTTTTTAAACAAAATGTGCATTTTTAAATTTGTAGTTTAGATTAATGGTCAATCGGTGAATTCTTAGAATGTGGAAGAAAATTTTAATCTGAATTTATGATTATTTGTAGGACTTCTGAGTAATATAATCCATTTGCCACCGAAGGAAACCATGTATTCATTATGAATCACAACTTTTTCGTTGCTAATAAACAGTTAAATTTGTAAAAATGTTAATAATTATTAGTACCTTGTAAAGTACTTCTTCAAAGTTGTTAGTCCAAAAATATACTACATAAATATTAAACGATTTTGTGTGCGAAAGTTTAGTCTAAGTGAAATCAATTTGCAATTTTAATATTTTTAAACAAAAAGTGCCTTTTGAAATTTGTAATTCAGATCAGGGGTTAATCGGTGAATTCATAGAATGCGGAATTAGAATTGAATTGGAATAATTGATTATGTGTACGACTTCTGAGTATTATAATCCATTTGCGACTGAGGGAAACCATGTATTCATTATGAATCACAATTTTTTCGTTGCTTATAAAAGCGTTAAATTCTTGAGAACCTGAATTATTTTTGTTTCTTCTAAAGTACTTCTTCAAAGTTGTTAGGCCAAAAATAGACTATATAAATGTAAGGTTATTTTATGTACGAAAGTTTGGCCTCAGTAAAAGTTATGCTCAATTTCCAATTTGAAAATTTTTCAACAAAGTGTGAGTTTTGTAATTTATAATTCAGATCAGCGATTAATCGGTGATATCCTAGAACACAGAAGTAAAGTTTAATCGAAATTTGTGATTATGTGCGCGACTTCTGGTTAATATAAACCATTTGCCTTTGAGGGAAACCATGTATTCATTATGAATCATAATTTTTTCCTTGCCTACAATCATAATAAATCTGTAAAAAGAACTATTTTTGATACCTTTTAAAGTACTTCTTCAAAGTTGTTAGTCCAAAAATATGCTATATAAATATGAAACGATTTTACGTGAAAAAAAGTTTAGTCCTAGTAGAATTTGTACTCAATTTGGTAAATCTTCAAAGATATATTTTTGGTTTTTGGGAAACAACTCCAAAAACTCTTATTTTTACGAGCGCGATGAAAATATGTCTTTTGCAGATTGAATTCAATGAGAACGACACCAAAACTAGCCGACATGACGTATAGATGGTGCCAGTAGTTTGAAAAAATTACTTTGGTGAAAAGTGGTTACCTTATAAAATATATGATTTAAGTTTCAAGGCTCCACGTTGTTTAGTATTTGAAGCATCAAAATTAAACGATCTCAGTGAATTCGTAGACATGGAAAACATATTTTCATTTGAAAGGCCTAAGTCCAAATAATATTAAAGCTGAGCTAGATTCTATTTTGGTGGAATCTGCTCCTTCGCTTACGACTGTAAAATATTGGGTAGCGGAATTCAAGCGAGGACGTACGAGCTACCAAGACGAACACCGTTGTGAGCGACCAATTGAGGCCAGACACAGATGCCTGACACGGTTAAGAAAATCCACAAAATAGTATTGAATGATCATCGGCTGAAAATGGGTGAGCTAGTTGAAATTAATAAGAATTTTAGAAAGTGCTATACATCGTATGTTGACCGAAAGTTTAAAGAAGAGAAAGCTGTGCGCAATATGGGTGCCGCGCTTGCTTTCAATAGAGCAAAAACATCATCGTAAACATGTTTCAGTAGAGTATTTGACAATGTTTCATCGCAATAAAGCCGAATTTTTGCATATACTCGGGTTTATAACCGTTGATAAGACATAAGCCGATCACTGAGACAACGAAACAGTCACAGCGGTGGACTGGAATGAGAGAATCGTGTACAAAGCATGCGAAGACGGTTCCAATTAAAGGCAAATTCATGCTGTCTGTTTTTTGGAATGCGCATAGAATTGTGTTTATTAATTATCTTTAGAAAAGAAAAATCGTCAACGGCAAATATTATACTAATTTATTACAGTATTTAGGTGATGAATTTACGGGGAAAAAGGACAGATTTTCGTGAAAAAAGGAAATGCTGTTTCATCAAAACAATGCTCCAGTGCGCACATCGACTATTGCGATGGCCAAAATTAATGAATTAGAAATTCGAATTTCTTCACCACGCACCTATTCGTCAGATTTAGATCACTTGAAAATTGTCTATTTCTAAACTTGAAAAAATGGCTCGGTGGTAAAATATTTGCTACAAAGAAGAGGTGCAGTCTGCGTTTAATGGCTATTTTAAGCAGTTTAACAATTCTTACTAAAAACAGTGTATAGAAGCTATTGAATATCGCTGGAAAAAATGTATTGAGTTAAAAGTATGTTATGTTGAAAATTAAAGGAAATTTTTTCCAAATTTGTTGTGCCCTCTTTGTTAGGTCACCTAATTTTGGGACCGTCTCTTTAACGTTTAATGTCATGGAAGCTTGAGTAAAGTTCATAATTTTTAAAAATTAAAAAAGTAGTAAAATTTCAGTCCGAAGAACGGACTCATATGTATCCTCCCCCTCAATCGAATTAAGTTTCTGTAAATGTAAATGTGTAAATTAAACCTGTCTCTCACTTAAGATAGACATTTTCATATCGATATCAAATATTGCATTTCATATTTGTTTCTTTCTTTCCAATTCGCTTACTTACCGTTTATTTGCAAAATTGTTATCTTCTCCTGCATAATACTGATGCAGTTTAGTGGACTTTTTCTACAAACTACCGAGAGATAAGACTAGCAATTGTGTAATAATAGTTGAGCATAAACGTTAGTTTTAATGAGAACGTAGAGTGAATGAAAATCGCAAGAAAAAGCTCTTTACAATAAACAAGATTATAATATCTTCATTGGTTTGTTGAAAACACCAAACAAAATGGGAAAGTTTAATAATACATTGTTCTTAGAGTGATAGAAATTAAATATATAGTATAATAACGCTTACCTTTTTGAATTTCTCTATTTGGCTAACAATTATTATTATCAATAGTTAATATTATTAATAATTATTTATTATCAGTAATAGTTTTTGCAGAAAAAATGCAGTTCATATATTTGTGATTAAGTTTTACTAATCAAATCTTTTTTGTGGTTTGTGATATTGGTATGAAAAAGTCATGCAACGTTATTTTGAGTATGTCAGAGTACTTAATAAAATTTCGAAATTTGTTAATGAAACACGAATTTTAATATCGGAATCAAGGGAGTATATTCATTACTCTTTCTATTCTTTAGACAACATATGAATACATTAGACCTGAACCTGCTATATTGAAAAGTTTTGCTATCCTTGCCTACAACAGCGTTGTTGCACATTTTGTGAGGAAAATACCGGGGGGTATTCAACAAAATATAAGATAATTATTATTCATTCAAATTTATTGTATCGCCTTAATCGTAGGCCTCTTTCGAAATAATCAAATCATGGAAATAATTAAATCATCGAACCATTTCTCGAATACATTTTCCGGAAAAAACTTAATTTCTGGTCGTGAATTCTCTTTTATGTCTTTTATCGATTGAAAACGAGTTCTTCGAATAGGCGCTTTGGTTTTTAAAAATAACAAGAAGTTAAGCGGAGCCATATCGAATGAATATGGTGATTATTCGATGATACAGGGTGGCGCAATAGAACGTGCATATTGCATCATCTTTTTTGCGGGGTAGAAAAGACGCGGACGGGGGGCGCCTACATCGTTGGGTTGGCGGGCTCATGGAGTTTTAGTCGCTATGAATCACTTCGTCGGGAAGCGTCGCGCATTTTGCATGCGCGCATTTTACGAGAACTCTCGTTCATATATTGCTACCAGGCGACTATATTGTGCTGAATATGGACTACGGCGAATTAGTGAAGCTCCGAGTGCTAATTTAATTAAAATATGGGTAAAGCGTTTTGAAGAGAACGGTTCAACATTTAAACCACAAGCAAATGGTCGCCCAAGAACATCTAGGACCGAAGACAATGTTGAGAGAGTTATGGAGTCAGTACGAGGAAATCCACAAATGTCGACTCGCAAGAGATCGTCTGTCTTACAATTATCGCGACGAAGTTTGCAACGAATTTTAACATTGGATCTTAAACTGCATCCATATGAGCTGATGCTCATAGCAAGGCTTGCATTTGCTAATGAAATGCTTAATCGATTTTCCAATTTTGACAATATCCTTTTCTCTGACGAGGCTCATTTCCTTATGAATGGGTTCGTAAACCGTCAAAATTGTCGTTACTGGAACAGTGAAAATCCCAAAATCAAACACCAGAAACCATTGAATAGTCATAAAGCGACAGTATGGGCAGAAATCTCTGGCAGAGGAATAATTGGTCCTTTTTTCTTCGAAAATGCGCAGGGCCAAAATGTCACGGTTAATACGGAACGCTATGTTGAGATATTGGACGGATTTTTGGCTCCAGAAATTGAAAGTTCAAGAATAGTGAATTCCAGAACTTGGTTCCAACAAGATGGAGCTACCTGTCACACATCAAATGGCTCCATGGCGGTGGTGAAGCAGATGTTCCCTTTCAGACTGATTTCGAAAAGAGATGATATGCCATGGCCCTCATGTAGTCCAGATTTGACGCCTGTTGACTTTTTTTTTTTGTGGGGATACCTCAAACACAAAGTCTACAGTAATAATCCAAGAAACATCGTTCAGCTCAAGGATAATATCCGGGGTGAAATGGCAGCCATTATACCAGTATTACTGAAGAAAGTTTTCAATAATTTTCATTTGCGGTTGGAGGAGTGCCGTCGTAGAGAGGGTCACCGTTTAGATGATGTTATTTTTAAAAAATAAGCTCCATTTATTACTCTACAATGCCTTAGATTTAATTTAACCATACCTTTTTATTTATTTTTTAATCTATTTATTAAATATGCACGTTCTATTGCGCCACCCTGTATATAGTACACTTTATAAGAATTTTTATCTGTAATTATGAAAATTATGTTAATTATAAATGATTAAATTGAAAAAAAAAATCAATGAGTTTCTTTCCACTAATCTGGTATTTTCCGATGTATTTTCTCAAACGGCATATAACATTCAGATAATATTCTGTTAACCATCTATTAGCATCTGATAAGAATTTCGGATGGACAATATGACGGTAATCAAATAAAACATTTGATTGACATCGACTTATTTATTTTCGGTTTCAGCTTAATTGGAAGGCGTCACTGCGGCACTTGTTGACTGGTTTGCATGCCAAACCCATAAAGCTATGTCTCGTCACAAATTTGAATACGTTTTGTGAATGTGAATTCGGATCAGTATCCAGCATGTCTTCAGAGATTTTTAGGTGATTGAGTTTTTAAAGAAAATTAAGTCATTTGAAAGTTGTTTAACGGCAAAGCGTTCGAATTATCATAAAGAATTTATACAATTTGATTTGTCAGGCATATGACATTCAGTGGTCATATTTCTCAAACTTAAATGATGACTTTCGGTCACCATTTCCTCTACAATAATTTATAAGAATTATACAGTTTGATTTGTCAGGCATATAAGATTCAATGCCCATATTTCTCAAACTTAAATGATGTCTTTCGGTAACCATTTCCTTTACTTTTATAGTGTTGATTGCTAATCACAGCAAGAGAAATCTTCCACCACATTTCTATTTTTAAAAAATTTCTATAAAAGTGTGTTTTGTTTTTATAAAATCAATTCATTGCAAGCCTTTTGTAATACTGTCAGTGATTCGGCACACAAAATTCCATTTGCAATATAAAATTTGAAACAAACTTTTTGTCCGAAGAACAAAGTTTCGAAGAAATTAAAAAACACACTTCAGATGAACTGACCAATTAGAATATTATACGCAGACTCAATTCCAGGTCACTCTCGAATGTTGTGACAACTTTAACAAACTCTTTAAGAGGGCCTTTTAAGTCACCAATTTCTGGTTTTTGGTACAAAGGATGTATGTATGCCATGACTTGGGTTCAAATGCAAGTGTAAAGTATATGAGAAATATATAATAACATATAACAGATGTGTAATATATACCTATATATAAATATATTAATACATATAAAAGCTATACCTACATATGGACATCCATTACATACAAATCAATGAATATTTCTTACATTGCTGTGACATTTCTATGATTTCTTTCAGATTTATAATAGAAGGATTATAAGAGCAGGAATTTGTTTTTTTCCGAGAAGTACCAAAGCTACTTTTTCGTTACAAAACCATATCAGCTGCATCTTACAACATTTAGCCTAAATTCCCTTTAAAATGTTTGTCCCCAGAAACTTACTATTATGTCAACGTGCCGATTGGTTTCCAGTCCCATATTTTCCTGTTCCTGCTAACTCAACCTTACATCCATTGATAAAAGAAAATGCTTCCAATAAACAAAATTACCAAATAACTTTTAGAACCAACAACGCACAGTGCTATGTATCTGAGAAAAGGGGAAAGGAAACAATTATACATCATCTAAGCAACTCATCGTGAAGATATAAAATATATGAAAATTTTGTGGAGTAGGAACGAGACTTTCAAGGAATTTAGTCTGCTACTGTTAAGGACTATTTTGGGGTATAAAAGCAAACCAAAAGTTTGAAGGAAGCAATTGTGCATTATGTAAATAATGCATAATGAAGTTATAAGACCCGTATAAGGTAAATTTACAGCGGATGAGCTAGAAGTTCGAGGGATTGTGTTTTAACCATTTTTTACATTTTTTTACTCAAAAGCTTACAAATTTCGCAGCAGTAGACGAATTCTATATTCTATATATTATATTTATATTCTATCTATATTCTATTTTATATTCTATTCTATTTATAATTTTTCCATTCTATCGGTATATCCAGTTTCGGTTTTCAATTAAAGTTAAATGAAACACATATAAAGCAAAGATTTCAATGAAACTTTTATTTCATTTTAATGCTTGGACCTTGCCGAAGTGCAATGATATTTAAATGACCATACCTGGATTGGTTGCAACAGTGTATCCTTTAGAGGCTGCTTTCAACCAATTTGTCACCCATTTCGGGCGATATCTGGGCGATAACTTGACGAATATTAATTTTTCAAATGCTCCAATATTTGGTGATTATCTGCGTAAACACGGTGTTTGACGTAGCTTCACAAAAAAAAGTCTAACGGCGTAAAAGCGCATGATCTTGGTGGTCAATTGACGTCGCCAAAACATAATATAACACTTTTTGGAAAATTTTAATGCAATGAAGTCAAAATCGTTCATATTGTGTGGATCGTGGCTAATGGCACCGCTGTATTGAAACCACATATCATCCAGTTCATTATATTGAATAGTAGGCCAAAAATACTCGGTTATCATAAAGTCATGGCTCTCTGAATTTATATTCGAATTATTTGCCACACTTTCACTTACAAATGTGATATTTCCGGCAGTGAGTGCATTACGATGATGCACAGGACTGTACACATCTAATCTCTTCAAAATTCTTTATAATTTTGCCAATTACCTGCACAGTATATCGATTATGATGATGATTATGATGACCATAATCACCTAAAAATCCACGAAAATTACTTACGTTTGAATCGCAATTTTTATGGTAAGTTTTAGCTAGTTTTACGCGTTCTTCTGTCCTTACACGATCCATATTTGCAAATGAAAGACCTTTTGCTAACTAAGTAACACCTCAGATGACAGGTATTTAACAGGTGACAGCCTTGCCAGGCCGGCAGTGTTGAAAGCACTAAATGGATAACCCGTTTTATTTTTCGATTCAGCTTTTCACTGAGTGAATTGAAAATTTCGAGGCAAATTCAGTAGATGTTAGAGAAGTATACGGGTAAATTTGATCACACATTTGGTCGAAAAGTAAGAGTAGCAGGAATTTACAATTTAGTACCAAGCCTTTTAAAATGTTTTAAATGAAGTCCTGATTCTTACAAAAGGCTCATTCTGCAGCACTTTCAGACTTTCCCGTAAAATCTTGTTTTCAATTAAATTGTGAGCATCCTTTATCACATACTGATTATCTTTTATTTCTAGATTATGTCTCGATTAACTTCTAATTTATTTTTTTCAAATTTTTTTGTGTTTAATAATCATATCATCTTTAAATCGTATTATATTTTTTATAAATTTTATATTTAATTTTTATTATGTTATTTTTTTTAATTTACATTATTGAGCAGATTAGATTTTATAGATGAATTGCTGCATATTTTAATTTACTTATTAGCTGGAAAGGTTTAAATTACAAGCCGAATAAATTAATAACAAATAAAGAAATAAATAAATAAATAAATAAATAAATAATAAATAAATAAATAAATAAATACATAAACAAATAAATAAATAAATAACTACATAAATAGATAAATAAATAAATAAATAAATAAATAAATAAAGAAATAAATAAATAAATAAATAAATAAATAAATAAATAAATAGATAAATAAATATATAAATAAATAAATAAATAAATAAATAAATAACTAATTAATTAAATAAATAAATAAATAGATAAACAAATAACTAAATAAATGATAAATAAGCATTAAAAGCAGTAGATTTTTGGTCTAAAAAAGGTAAACACTTATAATTTTTGGCAAAGACAATGTCATGAGCCAATATCACGAATAATAGAACTAATTTTCGAAAGATTGTTGCATCATAAATAAATATTTAATAGTTAATTTTATCTGGATGCTATGTTTGCCTCATTTTCCCTACGCAAACTACTGTGCAACGTAATGTACTCGATATACCATAGCGTATTAGCAAGCGTGTAGATGATGTTCTTATGTAAATTCGGTCAATGGTTTTTATATGCAAAATTCTGCACTTTTGTTGGTTGGATCGAAGACATGACAACATGTGAGTTTTTATGACGTGTATAGAATACAAACAATACCAAAAAAATAGGAAAATAAAATAATAAAGAAACAAGAAAATAACAAAGGATATTTTCGGCATACAAATCACTGCATACATCCACATGCCTATGGAGTGCAATGACTTTTAGATTTCACATTTCTTCACGTAATTCAAATAATGGGCTAAATATAAATGAATAGTTTTACAAAAATTTAATAGTTTAACTATAATTGAATAGTTTTAAGCGCATGTGAAAAACGTAATGGCAATTTATTAATATAGTTTAAGCTTAATTTAAACGGAGATACTTTTGTCCATCATTCCAGAGAAAATACCTGTCATCTGAAGTGTTATTTATGTGGTAAAAGTTTTGCCATTTACAAATATGGATCGAAGAACTAAGAACGAACAAAAATAGTTAAAACTTACTACAAAAGTGGTGATTCAAACGTGCGCAATTTTCGTGCCTTACCTGATGATTATGGACGTTATAACTAACCTACTGTGCTACGAATTGGCAAATTATAAAGAAATTTGAAGAGGCTTAAAACATTATAAATGTGGTCTGGACTATGCATTATTGCATGGAAAGCACTGCTGAAAATATCGCTTCTCTTAATGACTGTGTGGCGGATAATCCGAATTTTTAGATTCCATGGCGTACCCAGCCATCTTAGTGCTCGAGTATTTTGCATTTGGATTAGCACATTTATTCATATTGGGTCCAACTCACGTAACAATTAAAGCCGTCTGACTATTCGGAACGTCTTCGACATGCTAATTAGGTGCTACTGCAACAGGCTTTCTATGCTGGATTTCCGAACAAAATTTCGATGAATCTCAATTCTCACTCTGTGGTTACCTCAACAAGCAAAATTGTCGCATATTTGAATCGAAAACCCCAGAAGTGTTTGTGGGAAAGCCATTTTGCATCCGGAAAAAGTGACTATTTAGTGCGCAATATAATCTTCAGTTGTCATTGAGCCGTATTTTTCCGAAAATATTTCTGGAGGAACTGCTAATGTCAATTCAGAGCGCTATGGCCGTATGATAATCGTCCTGAAATTGAAGATTATGAACTGGACGTTCCACGAGTCACAAAATACGACCGATTTTAAATTTATTGCATGAAAAGTTTTCATAAAAGTTTTCGTAATTTCACGTTTTGGCAACGTCAATTGGCCACCAAGATCATGAATTTGAAAAGCAACATTCGTCAAGTTTTCGCCGAGATAACGTCCAAAATGGGCGAAAACTTGGTCGAAAACTACCTCAAAAGGATCTACTGCTGCAAGCAATTCATAGATAAATTACCGCCCCTGGATTCCATTGTATCTCGTACATAATGGCAAGATCTAAGCTTTGTAATGAATTAAAAGTTTCATCGAAATCATAGCTTTATGCGTATTTTATTTAACCAAACTTTTGAAACCGAAAAATGAATAATCGAAAAATGGATATACATATGTATAGAACATATCTGTGATTTAAAGGAACTGTCTGATTAGGAAAAATTGTTCAATTTAAGTTGGATAAGTACCCTTAATTTATATTAAATACTTCGGTTTCTCTTACAAAAGCCAATTCTTTTTCACGTATCTTTACGGGGGCCCATCAGGGCATTACGAAATTACACCATATTCAAAATCTTTTAGTGCGTCGATTACCACAAGTATGATGTAATAATAAAATATATATAGCTGGCAGATTACAATGAGCTTCCAAAATGTACACACACACACACTTCATTTCATATATCATACACTATTGTTAACCATAGAATAAAACTCAATTCATCTGTAATTCCATAATCCTTAAATATTTGCACAAAAACTCAAAGAATTCTCTAAGCAGCATGAGTGCACACTCACTCACCTTAGAGTGAGTGCTTGAAAACGACATATTCACATGTATCACAGAGCAAATTGTTTAAATAAATTTACATTTATAAGTACACTTGACACATAAATATATGAAAATGTACATAAAATGTTACAGTGTAAAATCGTAATGTACAAGGATACGAATGTGCGGAATATGAAGGTGGCACTGTTTCATGCACTCGTACATAGGATGAATTTATTATTCTCAAATATTCATAAAAATTGCAAGAGCTTAGAAGTGTCTGTGCTTCATGAAAAAGGTGAAGGAGATTACGTAGAAGATTAATAAAATTTGCAACATGTCGTACCGATGAAGGGGCATAAAGTATGAGAATTATTTTCAAGTTTTTGGAGAATAAAGTTATGAATAACTTAGACAAGAGAATCTTTTTGTGTAAAAACATTTACACATTAGTATTGTCGGTTGGATTAAAATATTTTCTGTTGTTTTCTTTATAGCAATTTGTGTTTGGGTTACTGTGTGAGGTTAAATCTCATGATTTTCCTCTGAATTATATGTCATACTTTTTTTAGAATGCCGACTTTTGAATCCGTGAAACCTTAATTAGGTACCCTAGAAGCTTTGGTAATAAGCATAGCGTATGACGAAAGATTCAGCTAAATCATTTAGTTTCATTGTAGAAATGTTGCTACATTTATTTAGGTGGTCATATAATTAAATGGTCATATAAAGGGTGTCCAAACAAGAACGCAAGATTTAAATTTGGCGCCATTCGAAGTGTCATTGTTTGACATTTGAACAATTGTTATTGTTTGCTAGTAAAAGGTACGAGGTTAGTAAAAATGGAGCGTTACACAAATGAATAGCGCATTCTCATTGTGAAATTATTTTATCAAAATGGTGAAAGTTTTGCGGATACAGTTCGCAAATCGCGATAAATTTGGGGTCACAATAATGCTCCAGAAGAGTCAACTGTAAAGAAATTAGTGGATACATTTGCCAAAACTGGGTCTGTTAGTGATGTAAAGACAACGTGCCTTCGACCAGGTCGATCGGCCGAAAATGTCGCAGCTGTACGTGATGATGTCGCTCAAACTCCATCTACCTTGAATCGATACCGTGCTCAGCAAATTGGTGTCTCCAAATCCACTATGCAGCGAAATCCACTGTCGCTCAAACTCCATTTACCTCGAATCGACACCGTGATCATCAATTTGGTCTCCAAATCCACTTCATGCATACAAAGTTCAATTGACTTAGGAACTGAAGCCAGCTGACCATGGACAGCGAAGGGAGTTCGTTAATTGGGTATTGGAGAGACAACATGAAAATGCTGATTTTGCCGATAAAATCAACTTCAGTGACGAGGCCCATCTTGATGGCTTCGTCATTAGGCAGAATTGTCGCATTTGGGGTGAGGAAAATCCTCGAGTGATTCACGAGAAGCAAATGCATCCTCAACGTGTCACTGTGTGGTGTGGATTTTGGACTGGAGGAATCATTGAATTTTTTTTTTTTATGAAAATGAGGCATGTCAAGCGCGAACAGTCAATGGTGTTCGGTATAGTGATATGATAACCAGTTTTTTGCGCCTAGAATTGAAGAAATGAATGTGGAGGATCATGTGGTTTCAACAAGACGGAGCCACATGTTATACAGCCAGAGAAACAATTCAATTGCTGCATCATCTTGCGTTCTTGTTGGGACACCATTTATAAGTAAGGTTTTTTCTGCCGAATAAGTCCTATCATCTATTTTTGATTAAATTTACTTAAGTACGAAATTTCGTTTCAAAGGTTTTGCAACATTTTTTGTAAAATGTTTAATGCAATAGGACGGACTGTATTTTAAATGTATGCAGACTCTTACGAAGATCAAAAATATATACATTGTATGTGGTCTCAGATGAATACTTTCAGTTGCTATATATTGAATGATAAATTTATTATTCCCTATGATGGAGGATGCAATTACAGATCTTATTTTTATTGTTTTATAAACATTATTATTAAAGATGTTATAACGCGATATTCGGGTACATCTTTCCAATAGAAAATTTAGAAGTCATATACAGCATATCAGAATATTTCTATTTCAATAAACATATACCTATACATGTATATGTGTGAGCGGTCCCCTTTTCTTATACTCTCATCTGGAAATTGCACTTTCTTCTCATGCCTATGTATATGTCAGCTAACATTTGTCTGCTTGCACATTTGCATCCTGCGAGATCCCACAAAAGGTAAAACTTTTCCTATTCTAGGTATGTTTGTGGAAACTTTTCTCCCCACTCGATATTTTGAGCAAATGTTCGTGCTTTAAGGGCAAAGTTGTGTGGTATGTTGCAAACTTCATCTGACATGGAAACCCCATTTAAGAGTATAGTTATGTGTATTAAGCAAATACTTTGTTACTGTCTGCAAATAACAAAGTAAGAAAGATGGTTGTTTCACGCCGTCAAAAAAAAAAAGATAATGGTATTCAAAATGCAATGTTATGAGCTAAGAAATGATGTTGCTAGCAGTAAAAATAGGAAAAGTAACTTTCTATTGGGCTGTTTAAGGAGATAGATAGACTAGTTATCTTAAGATGTAACTGATTAGAGAAAGCATTTCGGAAAATTTACAGAATATTTTCTAAAAATCCTGAAAATTGGCTAGCAGTAGTTTTATTACACTGCTTCTCAGAATATTTTACTGGAATTACCAGAAAAATTTGTGCATCGGAAAATAGATGTGTATCTTCGGAAACTGGAAACAGTGTTTTTGATAGGTATTACATTGGAATCGAATCTCATGGTTTTTTATGTCGTGAGTTTAAAAAATCACACTAATTTCGCGTATCGATATCATGTTTCTATTATCATGCTTTTAATGATCACTCGTAAGATTTGTAATGATATGTAAAAAACTAAAACTAATTCAATCTGACTTAACTAAGGCACGCAAATATATTTTTAGACCTGGGAAGTCTACAGGTGAAATATTCGCCTTGCGATAAATCTTGAAGATCCAGGAAAAACAGATCGAAACATAGCATTCGCGAAGCTTTTGCGCCTTTGCATGACAGCACTGACCAACAAAATGTGTTCAGAAATGATAGACAAAAGTGAGTCACTTCATTTAGTAAGCCGTTTCACACCAGCGAAGACTTAAACAGGGGGCATTTTATCAAGCTAACCTCCAATACGCGTTTAGAGACAATTATGAGGAAAGCTGCGGCAAACAAGCGTAGCATCATCTTTATTAAAAGCTTTACATTACCTGTGCACGTGATGTTGTAGGCATCATTGTGTGATGTAACTGCAGCCTTCTCAAACATTGATAAGGAGTCATTAAAATTAGTTTAGGCATTCTATCAAGCTAACCTCCAATATGCGTTTAGACAATTATGAGGAAAGCTGCGGCAAACAAGCGTAGCTTCATCTTTATTAAAAGCTTTACATTACCTGTGCACATGATTTTGCAGGCATCATTGGGCTACAACTGTGTGATGTAACTGCAGTCTTCTCAAACATTGATAAGGAGTCATTAAAATTAGTTTAGGTATTTATGCACAAAAAAAATCAAGTTATCTTGATGATCAAAATGCCTACTTGTTTGGAATGTTACGTGAACATCGATGGCCAAAATTTTGACATGGTGGAAGATTTCACCTAGATTGTCTCCAAATTCAATAAAACGGAGGATGTTAGCTTAGAAGTTAAGAGGAGAGTATTGATAATAACGATAGATATTACAAGCGTTGTAATGACAAAGCCTTCCTTTGACAAAAAAAAAAAAAAAAAACAACTCCACTATAGCAGAAATTAATTCTATCTGTCTTGCTGTATGACGCAGAGTCCTTCTTATGGAATCTTCGAAAGACAAATAAATAATAAATATAACATAATAAATAAATTGGGAAGATAAAAATATGGGCCCATTGTGGTTACCGAAAAATACCGGCATCGGATAAGCCATGAGCTGAATAAGCTTTGTACCAACATCCATTTGGCCAAGCCTATAGAAATACTGCGATTCCATGGACTGGGTCTTGCCGTCACAATGTATCCAAATGTTTCAACATGAAAAGTATTCGACAAGGAACTGGATGGGACTTATTCATATTGTTGTGAAAATGCATTTGGTAGAGAGATAACATTTTGTACAGGCTTTTAGCCGAAATTGTCCAAGCTTACTTTGATATTGGCAAAAAGATTGTTTAATAAGTTGTCCCTCAAATCACATATCAAAGTTTATAGAAAAAGATGAATTTTTCTCCTACGAGAAAAGGTAAAAATTGCATTCAATGGGGGACACAGATGGAGTCCTGTACAACCATCCTCACCTGTGGAATTATTCACCGACACCAACTCCCACTCCTCGTTTTTAGAGATCTCAACTTCTATTGCAAACCCCAGCGTCGAGAAAATAGCAAATGGATTCAAGTTGTTTATCTGATAAAACAATGAAACAAAAACTATTCTTTATACTATCCTTTATATAATTATTAATTCAAACTCATTATCGTCTGCTGCCTTATCTGAAACATCTAAACATGAATTAATTGTACAAAAGTACCTAAACAACTCATTAACATAACTTGATGTAACAGAACTTATGTTTACCTAAAAAATGCAATTCGTTTTCAAGTAAATCAGATCAAATGAAATAGAAAATTATATTCAATATTTTAATTCTGCTTTATGGAACTAAAGCAAAGAACCAGGCGGAACAAGCTTGGAACTGTTTTGAACATGCGGCTTGCGGTCCCAAAACTAGCCGACCAACCGACGTATAGATGGTGCCAGTAGCAGGAAAAAAATGATTTTGGTGAAAAGTGGCAACCTTACAAAGCATTTGGTTTCAGTGCCAGGGCCGCATGTTGTTTAGTATTTATATTTGAGCTGTGAAAAGTAAGCGATCTTAGTGAATTTTTTAAACATGGAAAAAATTGGTCACCGTTATATGATTCAATATTTCCATTTGAAAGGTCTCAGTCCAACCAATATTAAAGCCTAGCTAAATACCGCTCCGGGGAAGTCTGATCCTTTGTTTACGACTATAAAATGTTGGGTAGATGAGTTTAAACGAGGCTGTACGAGCTGCCAATATGAACATCGTAGTGGTCGACTGAAGTGCCCAAGCTGTGCGCAAGATGGGTGCAGCGCTTGCTTTCAATAAAGCAAAAACAGCGTCGTGAAGATGTTTCAGTAGAGCGCCTGGTGATGTTTCACTGCAATAAAGTCGAATTTTTGCGTAGATTTATAACCATGAATGAGACATGGGCCTACCACTTCTGAGGCAAAGAAACAGTTAAAGCAGCAGACTGGAATAAAAGAATCGTATCCAAAGAAGGCGACGACAGTTCCATCTGCAGACAAGGACATGGCGTCTATTTTTCGGCATGCACGTGGTGTTATTTTTATTGATTATCTTCCGCCACCACTTCATACTTGAGATAAAGGAAGAGTCAAAACAGTGGGCTGGAACGGAAGAATTGTGTCCACAGAAGGCAAAGACAGTTCTAAAACCTATTGTCTGTCCTAAGATATGGGGTGTTCTATTTCATACCCCCGTTTCATACATCAAATTGTCTTCCTTTTTTGATTTTTTTTATATTTATTATATTTATAATATTATGATAACACAGAGAGGAAATATGTCCAAACATGTGGTCGTATTTTTCTTTTCGTTTTTAATTTTTTTTTTTTTTTTAAATATTTGAATTCTTGTAATTTTTTTTGGCCCTGAATTACACTCCCGTTTGCAGTTAAATGTGATGAACTGCGATTCCGAAATTCAAACTCCCAAGTTGTGTATGCAACAAATATCGAAATTATTAAACATACTACTTGCTTTGTACAATAAGGCACAGTATTCCTCTAAAATAGTTATTAAACAATTATAATATACATATATTAACTGGTTTTTCTTCATTTTTTTCGGATTAGAATTTAATTATTATGGTTTTTGGCAAACTTTTGCAATTAGAAAAAAAAACAAAAAAAAACTTCAATATGGCTTACTATTATAAGCAGCAAATCCTAAAATCAAACAAACAATATTTCTAACCAATGAATCGTTTATCTCCCTTTACTAATTTCTTCGTATTACTGCCCACAAATTTTCTCTGTTATTGTCTATCGATACGGCGTCCCAAACCCTCATTATGTGTATGGAATTAGGAATCATGTGTATGAATTATGTGTATCGATATAAAACTGGGAGTCTACTGTGTTTTGTAACATAAATTATGGTTGACTGCATCAATGAGATTATAAAGATATGTTCATGTGCAGTTAGGCTTATGATATTAGCTTGGGGCTTAGCAAATCATCACTCATGCCTAATTATGTTGCGTTTGCTGTAAAGAGATCAAAGTTTATTACAATTGATGATGTGAGGGCAATATATAATAATAAACGAAACTATATTATTGTACATATATGTCAGCAAATTTGACAAATTATTATTATATACGGCTCAATTGGAATCAATTGAAAGCAGATGTTGTTACAAATGACAGCTTGGTGTTAGGGTAAAATAATGGCAATTTGCCGGGTGGCATGCGATGTAAAGTCAAGACTCATGGAAAATTTTTATAATCAATGTATTTCATCTTTTTTCATTTTTCATTTCACTTCATTTCATTTCATTTCATTTCACTTCATTTCATTTCATTTCATTTCATTTCATTTCATTTCATTTCATTT
>JAHXMU010000590.1:310770-325560 GCA_019455685.1 Philornis downsi
TTTTTTTCATTTCCATTTATTTAACAATCTTTTAATTTAAAGTCTTTTAGCCAGTATTAAGTAAATGACAAAATGTGTAAAATAAATACTATTGCAATTAAAAAAAAAAACATAAAAACAATATATAAGTTAGAAATTAACTAGTAAATATTAACTTATAACGTTTTGATTAAAGTGCTCTAAAAATGAGTACTGTAGCAATGAGAACAAATTAAATATTGAGTGATATATATGTATATGTCAGTCCAAATTGCATTTTTTTTTTGTAGTAGTGAAGGCATTTTAATTAATTAAGTTAACAATTTTACAGTTCAAAACTATTAAGTTAATCACAATATACATAACTTAAGCTAAATACTACTCCAAAGTAATTGTAAAAATTTATATAAAATAAAAATTTATTACATAAAATCATATACGAGTATTTAAGATCAACCAATAATAATTATCAAGTATCACTCACAAATGCAGGCATTAAGATGTAAAAGAATATTCACTTATGCCCACTTTCTATGACAGATAAGCCTATTACGAAATATTGCGTATGATACGTTTCAATTTCTAAGCTCATTTGACAATGCCTTAAAGCTACATTAAAGATCACGCTGTAAAATGGCAAGGTTTGTGGATAAAACAATTGTCTTCTACGAACGGAATGACAAAATTTAAAAGTCTCAAATTTTCATAGAAAATATTTTGTAAAAACATAACAACAATCGTGGATCGATAAATACAGAAAATTAAGATCCCAGAAATATAATCGCAAAAGGTGTTATATGTACGAGTTCGCGGCTCTTCAGGGTAAAGAAGGAGTTTCACATTTTTTTTTTTACTTGTAGCGGAGTACATCTCTAAGCTGTACATAATATTTGGCGTAACTAGAGCATGAACTAGTTCCTTTTCCACATACAGTGGGAGCAACAAATTAGTGGTGTGCGATTATACTTATAATTGCCCTTAATGCACAGTTAACACTAAAAAAACGTGATTTATGTGTTTCTCAAAGCGCAATTTATCATCTAATAAGACTCCCAAACATTTCATGTCATGTCCAAATTGTAAATAACCATTTGAGAACCATTATAAACTACTGTAGAGAAAATTCAATTTTATTTTGAAGATGATAGACCAAAAATGACCTCCATGCTCTTTCACGCATATGCGACCTGGTCCAGAAATTATTCATTCGTCCATATATTCAATTATTGTGTTAATCGACTGCTTCAATTCAGGCAAATTCCTTGGTTCCATTTTGTACACCTCTTGCTTGACATAAGCCCATAAAAAAAAGTCTGGTGCAGTCAGGTCAAGTGTCTTTTGGGGCCAGCGGTAAGTGGAGTTTCTGGATATTAGTTTAGAAATTAGTTTAGAAATTTTCATTGAAGCTCCGTCTATAAGTGCAGTTGATCCATCCAGCTGAAACCAAATGTTATTAAAATGGGTACGCCTTCTGCGCAGTTCTGGCGTCTGGGTAAAAAAAATTTGCCTTAACATCTTTAAATAATTGTCCCCATTGGCAGTTGACAGTATCACGATTCCTGTGCCACTTTGTAAAAAATGATTAATTATTAAAAAAAAATACTGAAGATTGTAATTTTGATTTAAAAATGAAGTCGAGAGAAAACATTAAGCACTTTTCTGATGTCGGTCGTTGGTACATCGATCACAACACTATGGACAATAGTCCCTAGTATATGTCTATAAGCTTCAGCCTGACTGAAACTTCTGTACTGGGTTTCATTGAATATTATAAGTACAAATAAATTCTTCGATAAGTAAGTCATCAATTTGTTAATTAATCAACTAATAATTTGTAGTTTAATTTTCGTTTTTTTAATTTTTTTAAAAGATTTATCCGTCATGTGCAACAAATTGCTTTGAAATTCTAGTCTGCCGACAACTGTTTTTCTGCAGACTAAATATTTTAACCATTTACCTCTATATTTCTAATAAATATAAATTTTTGCCGACAACTGTTTAAATATAGAATTTTCTCCTAGACTAAATATTTTAACTATTTTCATCTATATTTCTTATAAATATTCACAACTAGCGGATAACCGACCCTCTACTATTTTCAATTGCAGTAATGAAAGTAGCAACCATGCAATTAATTGTTTTTATATCTCTTTTTTTGTCGAATATTGAATATTAGTTCATTCCCTAATGTATTGGAAACATTGATGGTGTAAGCTTTTGTTACACTTATTTGGAATTCACTATCGGCGATAGAAATTAATACCTGATTGCTTATGGAAATCGAAAAAATGTGATAATTGTGGAATGAGAGAAAATTCAAATGATTTGCATAATTCTCACCATCAACAGTAGCAGTAATGCAAGGATGAAAGTCTTGTGTTTTACGTCTAGTATCGTCGTGTAGACCAGACCAGATGGTGTACTCCACCCCACTGGAATATGCTATAATACGACTGTCAGCGCCCGCAACTTTTATCGTTATTCAAATGGGTATTCAATATATTCATATCTTTCTCCTGGGTACCAAAGCAGACTGCGAGAACAAACACTGGGTTTGCACTCCGCCCTTATTGGCCTCCGGTCATATTTTATTTGATACTTGTACTAATTATTATTTGCTACTTATCATACATTAACTTCATTTTCTCACATTAACTCCACGTCAAACTTCATACAATGCCACAGAAGCCCATAAGTCATTTGAAAGCATTAAATTATGTCCTTGCACATGATTGCCCACACTGTCATCTGCTAGGAATCTATGGTCCCCATTCGGCCGGCCTCAACAGTATAAACTTCGCACGAAATGCCTTCAATACCTGGCCATTTTAAGTTTTATTCAACTCAATACTACCTTTTGCTAGGAACCAGGTTCCCCATCCGGCTGGCATCATCATACAGGTAATAATCGTGCACCTAATTATCCCTCACAGTCCTTCCGAACCCATCAGCTTAACCACTAACAACTCGCTGTTTTTTTAAAGATAATACTTTCTGACTTACTGGCATATGCAGATTACAAAAATATCATTGACAGAAAACTGCGAGATGTTACTACAGCCTTCTCAAGCATTGAGAAGGAAGCAGCCAAATAAGGTCTGGTGGTAAACGAGGACAAAACAAAGTTATTGGTTTCAACGAACAAAGATTTTACTCGTTTGGGACGCTATGTGAACGTTGACAACTATAACTTTGAAGTGGCGGAAGAATTCATCTACCTTGGATCCGTAATAAGCAAAATGGATGATGTTAACATGGTGATAAAGAGGAGAGTATTGCTTGCTAACAGATGTTTGTATGGGCTAAGCAAGCGATTCAATGATAAAGCTTTTCCTCGACAAACAAAAATCCGACTGTACCAGACGTTGGTTCTACTTGCCTTGTTATATGGCGCAGAGTCCTGGGTTATGACGCAAGCGGATGAATCAGTACTAGCAGTTTTCGAGAGGAAAATACTCCGGAAAATATATGGACCCATCATCGTTAACGGAGAGTATGGGTGTCGCACGAACAATGAGCTATATGCTGACATCGACGAGGGCAAGCGCATTAATATTCGGCGGTTGTGTTGGCTGGGTCATATTGTGCGAATGGACCTAAGTGCAATGGCACGGAAGGTTTTCGACAACAAATATGATGGAGGGTGCAGAAGAGGCGACCAAAACTCCGTTGAAAGGATCAGGTTTTTGAAATACTGTCGAAGCTTGGTGTGACGAATTGGAAAAGAAGCCTAGAAGAAGCGCAGAAAATCCAAGCGCTTGGAATTAATTTCTACGGGCGGCGTACAATAGATAAGGATGTCTATTCCAGTTGTCTTCTAAGAAGAAGGAGACTTTCTGACTTTCTCTTTGTTTTCTTCCGATAGGCTTTAAAGAATATGAACATAGCGTCCACCCTTCATGAGATAGAAGCGCGTAACACAGTTTCTGCTTGACTGTAGGAACAGAAGCACCCTTGTTGAGGGCTCGGCCGACCTAAAACCTTTAACGATTGCACCGAAGTGCAATCATTTGATTGAACCAAAAGGATATTGTTGCACACAAAAGTGACACGAGGAATCAGTTGCTTCCACTAGCACTTGAGTATCTACCTTTTGATTTAACACCTTAAATTTCGATATTAACCAGCACGAAACTTCCCGAAGGGGCTCTTTCCCATAAGATGAGGCAGGTAGCTACAGCTCTTTGGGCATACCTGATCATACGTTCTGCCAGTTTCAAACTCTTATGTAGAAGCTTTCAGCCAACATAGGCTTGACTACTTCCTCAATTCGACCCTATAGAACCGGAATAAAGCAACCGCCGCATAACTGGGGATCATTAATTCCCGAAGATGTTCAATAGAACATCCCCCTGCAGGAGTAATGGAAGGATAATAGGAAAAAAACTCCTGTTTCATACTGAGTTAACTAAGAAACCCGTACAATGTAAGCATCTGTAGTACACATTTCTAATTAATGCCAATGAAGTCATTAGAAAAGACGTCTGATTCAAAGTGGATTCATAAAAGTTAGAATTGCATAATACTATGATATTTTGAAATATACTATTTTCAAAACTAATACGTATACATTATTGAATTTTAAATTTGTAACGCCAATTTCAACATATCTTGAATCTCACCACCAATTCATTGAAATGAATATAGCATTTTATTGCCTTTAGGTAAGCATTTACTAAGAACAACTAAAACAAATACCCCAAATAACCTCATAGTTTGCGCACCGCAACAAACATCTAAAACTAACAACTTCTTCTGTTATCGAATGAAATCATCGAAAGAAAACTTTCAAAATCTAAAAAAAAAAACTTTTTAGTGTAAAACACTTTGGCGCTTTTAATGTTCCGTTTTTGTCCGGAAGGAAGTAAACAGTGCAACTAATTTCATATTAGCAAACATGCATGCGAACTCTTCGGTCGGTTATGTGCTTGCAGCGATGACGCTAAGCGGATGCTGGTATTGTTGGGTTTTTAGTAAGAAATTTTCGTTTTTAGTTCTCACAACAAACTACTTAGGAAGAGCGAAAATTGCAACAGCTAAAGAAATTGAGTGGAAACATCAAAGAGGGTAGCAAAAGTATTTCTTTAGAAATTAGTTTTAAACTTTTTAGCAGTAGAACGGTGTCCATAAACAACATTGTGGAGCAGTATAATGAGGTCTAGTTTTCCTTGGGGTCAAATTGTGTGGAATAGATAGATTTTGTACTTTAAAATCTGAATGGAAAAACTACAATTTTGTGATTTTTGTAGTAGAAATAAATATCCGTTCACCGATCAAAAACGCAACTCGTTTCCAAATAAATCGGATTGAAGGAAATACCAAATTTATATTCAATATTTTAATTTTACTTTATGAAACTACCATCGACCAGCAGGAAGCACAAGCTTGGAACTAGCCGACTAGCCGACGTATAGATGGTGCCAGTAGTTTGAAAAAAAAAATATTTTGGTAAAAAGTGGCAACCTTTTAAAACAACTGTTTTTAATTTCAGGTATTTTTATTTGAGCCATCAAAAGTAAACGATCTCTATGAATTTGTAAATATGGAAAAATTAGTCACCGTTATATGATTCAATATTTCCATTTGAAAGGTCTCAGTTCAACCAATATTAAAGCCGCTCTATATTCTACCTGAACGACTCTACACCTTCATTTTCGATTACAAAATATTAAAACCGAGCTTGATTCCACTCTGGGGGAGTCTGCTCCTTCGTTTACGACTGTAAACTGTTGGGTAGCAGAGTTTAAACGAGGCCGTACGAACTGCCAAGACGAACATCGTAGTGGAACCAGACACGGTTAAGAAAATCCGCAAAATGGTAGTGGATGATCGTCGTCTGAAGCGGCTATAGGTGAGCTAGCTGAAACGATAAGCAGTTCAAAAAGTACTATGCATCGTATATTCACGGAAAATTTAAAGATGAAAAAGCTGTGCACAAGATGGGTGCCGCGCTTGCTTTCAATAAAGTAAAAATTGAGTCGTGAAGATGTTTCAGTAGAGTGCTTCACCGCTATAAAGCCAAATTTTTGTGTCGATTTAAAACCTTGGATGAAACATGTGTCCATCACTTTACAGTTGAGACAAAAGAACAGTCAAAGCAGTAAGCTGGAATGGGAGAACCGCACCCAAAGAAGGCGAAGACGGTCCAATTTTCAGTCAAGGACATGGCGTCTGTTTTTTGGGATGCACGTGGGATTATTTTTATTGATTATCTTCGAAAAGATAATCTTCGGCGAGTATTATGCTAATGTATTGCAGTGGTTATGTGATGAAATTTTAAAAAACAGATCACATTTGGCGAAAAAGAAAGTGTTGTTTCATCACAATAATGCTCTAGTTCACACATCGACTATTGTGATGGCCAAATTAATGAATTAACGTTCGAGTTGCTACATTATGCACTTTATTCGCCTGCTTTAGCTCCCTCGGTTCATTTTCTATTTCCAAACTTGAAAAAATGCCTCGGTGGTAAAAGTTTTGCCAACAATGAAGAGGTGGAGTCTCCGGTTCATGGCTATTTTAAGTTTCTAATATAAGCAGATTTTAGAAGCTATTGAATATAGCTGGAAAAAGTGTATCAAGCTAAAAGGAGATCATGTTAAAAAATAAAGGAAATTTTTCACAACTTTTTTGTGTCTTCTTTAATAGATCGGCTACTTTTGAGACCACACTCATATAATAGATGTAAGTTTCTAGTCCCCACCTAAGCAAGCGAGCGTCGGGGAACGCACATTATTCCAATTAGGAAATAATTGTGATAACTATACACATTGCAGACTAGGATACAAAATTCTATTATTAAAAAATACTAGGTTAAGTTAGGTCAGTGTGACAGTCTGAATAGACAGAATCACTTAGACTGCATAGTCCATTGTGATACCACGGAAACTAGAGATATGGACGTCCCTAATTTCTGCCGTAGAACCATCTTGAGCGCTCCAAGCAGCTCTTAAGTTGGACAATATCTATATCATCCAGATCTCCTAGGTTTGAAGAATTAAGAGCCCAGTGTTGATCCCCGCCTGTTCCCTAGGGCGGGATAATAAATATTACCAAAAGACTTATGTAGCGTTGATTTAAAATTATGTTTTTTTTATGTAGAAATACAAAAACTGCTACTGAGTATTAAGCGTTTTGTTTTGAAGCTCAAATCACGCACAAGAGAATATAAATTTATGAAATCCTCGAATTTGGTGTTATTCATTGCCCTATTTTAAATAGCAAAAACAGAAATATCAAAAATACAATTCTAGGTTTCTTAAAAATTATAGGCAGTGAAAGTCTCTCTATAGCCCAGTTTATGTTTTTATAAGCAAACTTTCAGAATGACTGATTGTATTTCATAACAATATCCTTAATTGCTCCTGATAAAAGATACGTATTAAGATTTTAGTGCAACAGAATTTGGAAATCCTATTCCTGAGGAATAAAAGTATAAAGTATTTGATACGGCAAAAATCCTGAACATGCTAAAGGAAGCATTTAAAGTATCAAGTATCCTTTTATAAAATCCGTTTGAAATCCTTCAAATTTTATTGACGATGTTCGCCTATCTGGCTGACTAGCCGATAGACATGAAAACAGCCATAAATCTTTATGAAACTTAGTACAGCTTAACATTTTGCAGATTGTAGGAGAGGATGATAAATTACTCGTATATAGACTCAACCTCACGTTCTAGTATCTCCAATACAAACTAACCGATTTTCTGAACTTCAGTGATTTCATTGCAACTCCTAATCCGTAGAATGTAGTAAGCTAAATTTGTGACCGCTTAATTGAATTTTATAAAGATAAATAAAGGATAGAGGAGAAAATTTTTTAAAACAATCAGTTGGATAACCTTGTCCTCCTTGGTAATTCATATACAAATCATCTACCTTAACTTATAAATTTCAAGATTCATGTTTTTTTTTATTTAGTTGCAGTATGATCCCGTATGAAATGTTTAGCAATCTTAGTTCTGTTAACGAAAATTCAAAATATATACAAAATGGTCGATTTCACATAATTTAATGTTCGCTCTCTAATTTCTAAGCGCAAGACTTTATAAAGTCTTAGTTTTGCTCAATTCTTCAATTTCTCTTAATTCATTGCAGACAAAATTGTACAATTTTACAGAAAACTACGCTTTGGACACTGCGTTTTGGAATTACAAAGTTTTTTGAATGATTTTTTTTTTTGGAATTTACACAGGAACAAAGGGAATACCTTACCAAATAATCAACCACCTCTGAAGCTGATACAAATATTGTAATTAGGAATCATATAGCCAAAGATTTTAGCGAGAGGTCGAGACTTATTCGTTACCTCTTTTCATCTAAAAATATCTACTGTCTTATGAGCCTTTAAAACCCTATGCCTGGTAATAAACACAATAAAGGAAGGAATACTGAAACTTCTGTCATCAGCCATACAATTTTATTTGTATTGCCTTTATCTGTTTCTTAATTCAATATAAATTTAGTTTGTCGAACATTCGAACTGTGTCAAACTTATGCATTTAAAAAGGTGTTTGATTACCACAACGCAGACTACATGTAAAAGTGATAATACAGTAAACTTCATTTTATTTTATATTCCTTGCAATGTTTTTACATATTCGACACTCAGAACATCATGCATATGTCCTCTTAATGCATCGGGTTCATATATTAAGCTCTCCCTTGTAGGTAATAAATCCATTGAAACATGTTGCAAGTTCCACGTTCACATACAAAGCCCATCGCATACATTTGTACAAACTCTCAACGGACTTTGAGTATCTACATAATGTATTATCATGGCACGAAAGTCTTGCAGCATCAACATGTTGCTATAATATTTGCGGCAACAGAATTGCTAGCAACGTCATCAATTCTCTGCTACACTGCACAAACGGGCAACATATTTACATGTTACTTCGACAATATCTCTGTGCTGGTAGTGCAAAGTTGAAGGCTATATGGCAGCATTGTAGACAGCAGTACTAACACAATTGCAGCTACAACACACGACAACGTTTTCCATTCGTTACCACACAACGAGAATATGAAAAGCGTCTTTAAATGTGAATTCTGTGTGAATTGCTTAAGCAACGTACGTAAACTTGTACACCAGGACACAGGAGAGGAAAGAATTAAGTCAAACAAACGTATCGAACAAAAGGTGAGAGTTATATGGATGGCATTATGTAAAGTGTAAAGGGTGGAACAACAAGAGATATATGCAAATGGGAAATATGATATTAACCAATAAATTGTTCTGCTCCTTCTGCTGCCACTTCCGATTAAGTGGAACGCAGGTGTTAAATAAAAGGCTTAAGTAATTCATTGGGTAACTGTGTGAACATAATTATCTCATCACTTGAGCGATATCGTTTTAAGCGAAGCTGTTTTTATTGAGCTCGAGAGCGGAAAGATTCAGTAAATGATAAATGCGGTAAATATTGAATGTTGAATATTGAATGGGAAAACATTTAAGATTACGGAAGCATGTTCTTGTGAATATATTAAAAATATATTAAATATTTATTGCACTGAAAGTTTTTTTTTTATCAGTAGTAAGTTAATTCTTCACTTACACACAGACTTTGGTTTTATAGTAGTGAAACATCGGCAAGAGCTCTACTGAAACATCTTCACGACCCAGTTTTTGCACTATTGAAAGCAAGCGCGGCACCCATCTTGCGCACAGCTTTCTCATCTTCAAATCTTCCGTGAATATACGACGTATAGCACTTTATGAAATGCCTATCATATCAACTAGCTCACGCATCTCTAGCTGACGATCATATGATGCCATTTTGTAGATTTTCTTAACCGTGTCTGGTGTTTGTGTCTGCTCCAATTGCTCAACTACTACGGTATTCCTCTTGGCAGCTTATACGGCCTTGTTTAAACTCTACTACCCAATATTTTACAATTGAAAACGGAGGAGCAGACTGCCCCAGAGTAGAATGTAGCTCGGCTTTAATATTGGCTAAACTGAGACCTTTCAAATGGAAATATTGGATTAATCGTATATAACGGTTACCAATTTTTTCCATGTTTACAGATTCACTGAGATTGTGGCGCCCTGAAACTGAAAACATATATTTTATAAGATTCCCGCTTTTCTCTAAAGTATTTATTTTTAAACTATTGTCACTACTTATACGTCAGATCGGCTAGTTTTGAGACCGCACTCTTATTTGAGCAGATGTAAAAATTTATAAGGTCCTATCTATATGTCAGATAGGCTAGTTTTGAGACCGCACTCTTATTTGAGCAGATGTAAAAATGTATAAGGTCCTTATGTTACAAATTCAGAAACTAAATCCTTTAAACCACTTCAACCTATCCCAGTGGACGATGAACTGGCTCAACACCAGATATGTGGTTACATCAAAAACGGTTTCTCTTCGTTGATTATCTATTTAACTGTCATTTTTTCAATAAGTATAATATCGTATTACTCTTAAATAATCATGTCCACAGCTAATTAAAAAATAAATTTCAAAAATATTAAAAAAAAGTCAGAGAAATTACTTTTTCTCAACATGAAGATACTGTCTTTGCATGGGTGAGTTTTTCCCAATTAAACCAATTCAAATTAATTGTGCTACTAGTAGGCCAAGAAATGATAGAAAAAACGTATCAATTTCCCAGAATCGATAGGTTATAGGGTGTTGTAGAAAAACCTTTTTTTCTCATACAAAATAAATCGGTTTCGCTTATTAACATTTACATTTTGTGTGGACGAGTTTTTTTCCTAATAAACCGCTGTTGTTCCTTTGCGGTCTACAGTTTAGAGGTCGTTCTATCGACTTGTCTCAAGATCAGGATACATGTCAAAAACCACCGTTTATCATGCTTCATATATAGATTTGACCCGTTTTCCCAATGAAAATGTCAATTTTTTTAGTATTCTTTAATAACTGCGGCTAAAATAGAGCAGCCTTTTGAAAAATTATATATGAAATATCAATACGAGCATATATTGTTTTTAATGACGAATTTTGTCAGTAGTCCTAAACAGGCTATTATTTTTTTCTGCTTGACCGATTTTGTTTAATTTCAATCTTAACATTGTGCCAAGTTTTAAGCTCTTGGCTTAGATATCGTGGAAGATTTGCCCCCGTTTTTTCCATAAATGTTTTTAGCTGAAGTTAATGTTGACAAAGTGAAGAAAATTATGACTGAAATCGTCAATTAAGTTTAAGAGAGATAACGCATGTTTTTTTCATTTAAACGATTTTTTACGTATGGAACGCATTTCAAAGACTTGAATTTTCCTCTGTAACGTATAGGTCAATGAAAATGTAATATATAGGATAAGAGATGGATTTACTATTTTGACACGCTTTCATTAGGGCACCTTCCAAAGCAAAAAAAAAAAAAAAAAACAGAAAAACAAAAACAAACACATCAAGGTTGGTAAAAAGTAAAGGTAATCTTGAATGTTTTCTTCAATTATAGAAATTCAATCAATAATAAATAAATAATAAATATTACCTAGGGATTGTGCGGCATTTGAGGGAGTAACATTGTTGAAGAAAAGTCAGATTTGTACATAAAAAACTCAAGAATTGTGTACCACGGTGATGCACCATCTCACAAGGCTGTCATTATACACGAATTTTTCGCCACAAACAATACAAATACTACCGACATACGATAATTATTTCTCAACACGGCTACTGCCTTTTTCTCGCTCAATATACCATCCCAAAGTTCCCGTCGATCAGTCGATAGAAGACATAAAACATAATTCTCGAAGAGAACTGAAAACTTTTATGGAAAATGAGTTTGAAAAATATGTTGATGATTGGATTATACGTTGCTGAATTTTAAATATTTTGTATATTATTATCCAATTCCCGGTAAATCAGCATGGAGTACGAATAAAGTGTTATCTGGAATACTAGAAATTCCAGTAGTTTCAAATTTGCTATTATTTTGTTGACACCAAGACATTATTGATTTTTTCTTTCCGAAGGCGAACCCATACTTCGGTATTCTGTGTGTCTTTTCCAATCCGTTAAACTAATTTTCGATAATATTTAGTAAACCTGATCCTTCCAACTCTGACCCACCTATCGAGTTCGGCGTTGAAAATTTTCGTGCTGGATCATTTCGGTTCACCGGCGCTACATAAACCAGACAACGCAATCGCTGTATATTGATGACCTGTATATTGATTCTTTGTATATTGATACGCTGTATACTGATGCGCTTGACCACGTCAATGTCGGTTCATAGTTCATACAGCTCATTGCTCGAGTGACGTCGATGCTCTTCCTTAACGATGTTGGGTTCATTTATTTTCCGAAGTATTTTCTTCTCGAAGACTCTCAGAACTAGTTCGTCCGCTTATGGTACAGTCGGATTTTGTTTATCGTGAGAGAACTTTATCATTAAACCGCTTGTTTAGCACACAGGGATATTTGTTAGCAAGAAATAATCTCCTTTTGATATTCATGCTGACATCATTTGTTTTGTGTATTCATTTGCAATGTGAATGTCTGGTCAGCTGTCGATTAAACAGGTCTCAGACCACACTGCTGAGGCATAATTAAGTCAGTTTAAATCGGTTTTGGTTCAACACATATCACACTCGATATGACCTTAAAAGCAATGGGTAAAAGACTGATACACGAATAATTTATTTACACTTTTGGATCACCTTTTTGGAATACAGAGCACTGTTTACTCAAATTCCAGTCATTAGGCATGCATGCTGTTTATAAGCCCACCGCCACCGACCCCAATCAGCTCTGCTGGCAGGCCATCAGCTTAATAATTTATATACACTTTTGGATCACCTTTTTGGAATACAGGACACTGTTTACTCAAATTCCAGTCATTAGGCATGCATGCTGTTTATAAGCCCACCGCCACCGATCCCAATCAGCTCTGCTGGCAGGCCATCAGCTTGATTGTTTTTAAGCCGCAATAAGGAAACAGTAGCCTATATAAATTAAAAAAAAAATATTTCATTTCCGCAATATAAACATATTCATCAATGGCCCTGTATAACTTCTTAACAATAATTCATTTCTTAAACAATAATTTTTTTTTCGAATGTGAATTTGTTTGTCGCATAACAACTTTTAGAGCATATTTTAAGTACTTACGGCAAAATATTAAATTCACCCATTCACCCAATTTCGTTAATTTTTTGCATTAGGTAGTTTTAATCAGTAAGCGCCAACATGTGTGATTACTCTCACGATATACGCGTTCACATCTACAAACATTTTATGAAAACTGTGAACTTGCAGAGTGTGAAAATCCGTTACTTTCATCACCGGCAGGTCATTTAAACAGTGGCACCAAAACCACAAAGTTGAGGAAACTTCGGTTATTAAATGGCTCATCTTACTAGACAATCATGTGTACAAATTTTTCTTAAGATTTATGTGACATGACAGTTTTTTATACTTAATTCCCTACTGATTCAGTTTATACTTCTAGTAATTCAAATTAAATCGTTAATTCCCTCATTTGAAATTCTCATAATTATATACGTATCTGATACTCAGCTTTTCACACTGTGCGAGGACATCAAGTATGTAAATTTGATTAAATATACTTCATGTTCGTAGGTGTTTGAAGTAACTGGGTTTACATTTCACCGACATACATAATTATATTTATTGTGGCGGCACTAACTTTGCCAAACAAACCAAGGTCGCAAGGCAGGGGATGTAAAATATTATAGTTGTTACAAACTGTGTGTGTGTGTGTGTGTGTGTGTGTGTGAGGGCCATTTGAGAGCCACTAATTTCATAAAGCGCTTAAAGCAATTAATTGTGTGAGTATACTTTTACTGTACTTTCTCATGCGTTACACACAACAAGAGAAAAGTTTGTAGGTCCTCACAACCTGGTGAACCGGAGAACGGCGAAAAACTTCAATGAAATGAGATGATGACAAGGCCACATTTGGAAATGTATAAAATTTAACTTATTTTAAATCCTACTAAGTGTGCTCACATTTTTCTCTGGGGAGAGCGAAATTGAATTCAGCTGAATACTTCAAATTTATAAAAAAAATAGGGTTGCATATCTATTTTAAATCAGCATTAGATACATTTTAAATGCCAATTTATTACTTATGTAGATTTTTAGAAACTTCCGGCCATGATCAAGGAAACGTGAAGATCATATTTGGCAGCTTCGGTTTTCTTTATCTTTCTTTTTTTATTTCTTTATAAAATAATAGATTTTTAAATCTAATTAACAACTTTCTGACACTGTGCAATTTTTATGGCCTTCGCCCTTAGAGAATCATGTGCGACATCACATGGAGAGTTGCAGTGAAAATTACCTTAATTATCGTTAGAATGCCTTACTTTATATTGTTCAAATTTTATAATTTAATAATATTTAGTTTAAATGACCTTCACCCTTTGGAATCATGTGCCAGATCATTATAGACTACCGCCTGGAGGGTTTCACTGAAAATTCTGTCAATTATCGTTCAAATACTTTGCTTTATATTATCAAAATTTTATAATTTAATAACATTTAGTTTAAATGTTATTAGTTTAAATGTTATTCTTCACTCTTAGGAATCATGTGCCACATCATTATAAATTACCGCCTGGAGGGTTTCACTGAAAATTCCGTCAATTATCGTTCAAATACTTTGCTTTATATTATCAAAAATTTATAATTTAATAATATTTAGTTTAAATGACCTTCATCCATAGGAATCATGTGCCACATCATTATACACGACCGCCTGGAGAGTTGCAGTGAAAATTTAATATAAATGCCGTACTTTATACAGGGTGGCCCAAAATGACCGAAGTGGTGTGAATTGCTTATAACTTTTTATCTAAGAC